>CAUYRH010012780.1:0-17519 GCA_963574655.1 Perodicticus potto | reverse complement strand
TGGCAGGAACTACAGAGGCAATATTCACTCCACTGGAAAGAGTTCAGACATTGCTTCAAGACCACAAGCATCATGACAAATTTACAAACACTTACCAGGCTTTCAAGGCACTGAAATGCCATGGAATTGGAGAGTATTACCGAGGCTTGGTGCCTATTCTTTTCCGCAATGGACTCAGCAATGTCTTTTTTTTTGGCCTTCGGGGTCCCATTAAGGAGCATCTGCCTACTGCAACAACTCATAGTGCTCATTTGGTCAACGATTTTATCTGTGGAGGTCTTCTGGGTGCCATGTTGGGATTTTTGTTTTTTCCAATTAATGTTGTAAAAACGCGCATGCAGTCTCAGATTGGTGGGGAATTTCAGTCTTTCCCCAAGGTTTTCAAAAAGATCTGGCTAGAGCGGGACAGGAAACTGACAAATCTTTTCAGAGGTGCCCATCTGAATTATCACCGATCCCTCATCTCTTGGGGCATAATCAATGCAACTTATGAGTTCTTGTTGAAGGTTATATGAAAATATCAATTAAGTGCCATTTATCAACTGAATACCTAAGAAGAATGCATTTTGGCCTCGTCCTTAATTGGCCAACTCTAAGTTGGTGTCTTAAGTCCAGGCCACAGTGAGTTATGGGCAAAGATATTTTCCTTAAGCATCAATAAAAACAGAAAGGGTTTCAGTAGGGAAGTTTAGGGGTTTTTTGTTTTGTTTTAAATGATTAATAACAGTAGGCTGATTGCCTGCTAAATAGCTGTCCATCTGTTGGCCTCGACAGGGACCCAAATAGCCAAGATATTACTCATTTTTTCAAAACAGACTTTGAGGGCAGCGCCTGTGGCTCATCAAGTAGGGCGCCGGCCCCATATACCGAAGGTGGCGGGTTCAGACCTGGCCTCGGCCAATCTGCAAAACAGAAAAAATAGCTGGGCATTGTGGTGGGCGCCTGTAGTCCTAGCTACTTGGGAGGCTGAGGCAATAGAATTGCCTAAGCTCAGGAGTTGGAGGATGCTGTGAGCTGTGTGAAACCATGGCAGTCTACCCAGGGCAATAAAGTAAGACTCTGTCTCTACCAAAAAAACAGTCTTTAACCTTCCTAATTGAAATGTAAAAAATATTTTAATTAGAGGTAAGTGTCCTGGACCAGAGAGAAAAAAGGCCTAAGGCTGTGAGACTTTTCAGGCTCTTTTTTTTTTTTTTTTTTTTTTTTTTTGTTGAGACAGAACCTCAAGCTGTCACCCTGGGTAGAGTGCTGTAGCATCACAGCTCACAGCAACCTCCTACTCATGGGCTTAAGCGATTCTCCTGCCTCAGCATCCCAAGTAGCTGGGACTACAGGTGCTCGCCACAACGCCCGGCCATTTTTTGGTTGCAGCCGTCGTCGTCTGGCAGGCCCAGGCTCTATTCGAACCTGCCGGCTCAGGTGTATGTGGCTGGCGCCTTAGCCCGTTGAGCCACAGGCACCGAGCCAAGACTTCTCAGGCTCATTTTATTACTCCTATTTCTTGCTTCTCTGCTCTGGCAGCATCAAATTAAAGCATGTGACATAGGGACAGAATAGAAGAAAAACAACTTGTTAGGTATAGGCTTTTCATAATAAATTAATTATATTGGTTTTAAAACTGAGCAACTGTTAGATAATCATTATATACTATTACTATTTAGACATGGTAGAATCAAGCAGCTAATGAAAGTTCCCATTTTGCTTTCTAGGTTTGTAAGTTTTGTGTTTAATTCACCCTTCCAATCTATTCTTATGTTAATTTCATGCCAAAAGATGGAGAGACTTTTTGTTACAAGTCCTTTTAAGAAGTTTCTTTCTTGTTGCATGTAGATCAAACTCTGATCAGCTTGGTTTCTTTGAATTATTGGTGCCAACTTAGCAAAGAGCTTTGGGGGTTTTTCCATGCAGTAGTTTGTTGTTTTTAAGCATCCCATTCTCTTGAAACTCTGCTTTTAAAAAATAAACATGTCCTAGGCAGAGGGTGGTGGCTCACACCTGTAATCCTAGCACTCTGGGAGGCTAAGGAGAGAGGATAACCTGAGCTAAGGAGTTGGATACCAGCCTCAGCAAGAGCTGAAAAAACCAGGTAGTTGTGGTAGGCACCCAGCTCCTTGGGAGGCTAAGGCAGGAGGATCACTTTACTTCAAGAGTGTGAGGTTGCTGCAAGCTGTGATGCCACAGCACTCTACTGAGGGCAACAGAATGAGACTGTCTCTAAATAAACATGTCTGTAAAATTTTATTTTAGAAGTTATTAATTTTTTTCCTTTTTGGTTTCTAAATGTTACAGAGGATGAGGAGAAAGGGTCAGGATAGCTTTTATTCCACATTATTAGCTGTCTTTTATTTTACTCTTGGAAATAAAGACTTCTTTAGGATTTTACCAAAAGAAGGAATTCATTTTGGGAAACCAGTTTTACCACTGTGTCCTTTAAACAATAAGGTAGTTTGAAAGCATATGTTCCAAAGATATTTGAGAGGTATTTTGAATTTAAGAAGTTGATAATAGCCAAACAGCAAATATTCATCCCCTACTTAAGAAAAATTTGTCACAGGAATCAGAAAATATTAAAATATTTTTTCTAGATAAGGCAAAATGATTCATCCACTAACTGAATAATTCATGAAATATAAGAAATAACCTGGAAAAGTGGTTTGGGAATTTTTTAAAAGCCACTATCTGTAAATATTCCACAGTTAAGATTAATTTCTACCTCTGACATGACAGTTGGTAAGTTTCTTGTTAACTAGTATTTCATCTTTCTTGGTTATTGCATGTGAATCTGCACATACTGACCAAAATAAAATCAAAGCCTCAACTGGTGGTTCACTCGAAATTTCTGGGCAAGTAGTCCAAAACACTCTTTACCTCTATTGTTCTTTTTTTTTTAATTTTTGGGGATTCATTGAGGGTACAAGAAACCAGGTTAAACTGATTGCATTTGTTAGGTAAAGTCCCTCTTACAACCATGTCTTGCCCTCCAAAGGTGTGGCACACACCAAGACCTCCTCACTTCATCCCTCTCTCTGCTCTCCCCTTCCCCCACCCCCATCATGTCATTAATTGTCATTAATTGTCCTTGTATCAAAATTGAGTACATGGGATTCATGCTTCTCCATTCTTGTGATACTTTACTAAGAATAATGTGTTCCACTTCCATCCAGGTCAATACAAAGGCTGTAAAGTCTCCATCTTTTTTAGTGACTGAATAGTATTCCATGGTATACGTATACCACAGCTTGTTAATCCATTCCTGGGTTGGTGGGCATTAGGCTGTTTCCACATTTAGGCGATTGTAAACTGAGCTGCGATAAACAGTCTAGTGCAAGTGTCCTTATGATAAAAGGATTTTTAAGAACCCAATAATTGATGCATTTTCCTTATCACTGCAAATATAATATGAAGCTGGTCAGTTACATAGCTGGATTCAAATGGAAATGCATTGATTAGATTATAGACTAAAAACGAAAAAAACAAAACTGTGCTTTTCATTGGTTCATTTTAGGTATAAAGAGGAAGGATATAAAACTGGACTTTCTGCTCTAGATCATATAAGGCACTTCACAGATAGCCTCAAAATGGGGAAAATGGAAGATAATCAGTACGCTGAGGCCGAGCTCTCTTCTTTCAGCGCTTCCCATGTGCCCGAGGACCTCAAACAGCCACTGCACAGGAAGTCCAAGTCACAGGTACGCGCTTCCTGCAGCACAGCCCTGCGGGAGTGTGTTCACGAGGACATACGTTTCCTCCCAGTACCAAAAGCAAATAGTCAGCCTTTGAAGAACTCGAGAATCCAAACAGGTTCAGACACTTTACTCAAAACAGCATTTCTTGACTGTCTACGACCAAATTCAAGCAGTTAGCAATGGTGATAGTCTGCGCGGCTGCACTCCACTAGAGGCTTCTGTGACAGACCCCTCCACAGTAACCTTTCCGTTGCAGTCCCCTTATTTCTATATAGTCCATAATGTCTGTTCATGAATATTCACATATTACTTCAGAATTATTTTCTATTTATTCGTTTTGCCAGCATAATTATATTTTGAGATTTTGGGAAAATGAATTCTCCTTTTCGGCCCCTAACTATGTTTTGCATTGTTCATTAACAAGTCATCTAATTTTGGAATTTAGGGACAAACTGAAGATCAGAAGTGCATGAGTGGCCAGAGGCCTGCACCAACTTAGTGGCAGGGCTGGACATGAAGCCTGTCAATTTTTATTACAGGAATGAAAGAGTCAATTAATGACACTCAAGTTCACTGGGCTCTGTAGCATTCTGTTAGGTGACTAAAAACAAATTCATTTAAGGACTCGAATTATCACTTGAAAGAATCTCAGCTCTTTTATTACAAAATAAAGGGAGTCAGCTCTTCTTGTTCGACATCCACACTCAGATTGTATATTCAGGTTAATTTTTGAAAAAGAAACTTCCAATGACAGTTCTTCGTTCTCTTCCCAAGTGACCATATTTATTAGTTGTTTTGGCCTGTTTGACCCATGAACCCATTGTTCGGGTGGCCCGACGCATCACACAATGTGATCAGACCGGGTCACACACTTGGAGATGGTTTCCTATTTGAGATGCTCTGGGCTGGTCGTAACAGCACACATAAAACCGTCTCAGTGAAGATGGGGAGACCACCGTGTCAATGGAATAGTATCTGAATATCATCCAATTTAGGAAACACTCTAAAATACTACGTGTGGTAATGGGCCAAATGAGCATTCTGTCTGAATGGAAGTCATGGCGTCAGCTTGCACTCAGCCCCCAGCCTTCCTCCTCGGAGAGGGGTGGGAGGGGAGCTGGGATCCCTTTCTGCTCTATGATTCAGTGGGGTGGGGATAAAAATGGAATTTTCAGTTTTTGACATTAAAAGAAAACTAGCCAGAGCAGGCAATTTCAGTTTCACTTAGACATTTACAAGAGTTGGCTAGTATTTTTAAAATTTTTAATCGCCCATTCTTTCTTCCTTGTTGATCAGAGATAACTGGGGTGGGGGGGGGTCCAGGTTTTCTCTTTTTAAATCTCTTTTAATGATTCCACAAAAATACTTTTCATTATAAAGATGCAATTCTTTAAAATTCCAGAAACTATCAGATGTAGTAGGAGACAAAAGGGGCCTGAGAACTTAGAGATAAGGAACGAGACGCGTCTCAGTGTCAGCACCGCCCAGCCAGCCCGACAGCCGGCACTTCAAGAAATCCTGGCGTGTGGCAATGCTGGCTCCTAGTTTTCTTAGCATTCGATCACATAATACATGCTAGTTTGAAGATGGTCAGGCTTTCAGCAAACTCTCTTTATTTCATGCGACCACTCATTCATTTATCCATTCAGTGGCTACTACCTGCCAGTTACGTGCTGCACAGTGACCTTTGTGTTTCCTTTGATTACTGGAAGGCAGGGGTTCTCTACTTGCCATTTTCTTAAATCAATGGCTCAGATGCTTTACTCAAAACATTCATATATTTATTTACCTGGCTTTTATACTGATTGAATCCCAAATAGCCAACTGATACAACAGTGGCTTCCTTTGACATGTAATTTTCTCTGAAAAAAACTTATCCTACAAAAATTACTTTTATGACGGTAGGTACCGTTTATGTCAGGCACCCCGAGCTAAGCACTTTGTGTTAACTTAGTGCTGTGGATTCCTCCTCGATCTGGGGAGGCAGGTACTGTCACTACTCTCCCCATTTACATGAGGAAAAATGAAGCTTCAGAGGGTAAGGAACTTACCCAAGGCCACACAGCTAAGTAAGTAGAGGCAGAAATTCAGGATCCCAGAATTCTATGTTCCCTTTCGTCTTTCCAAATATTCGAATGAGTTCTGTTAAAACTATTTCAGAATTTTCTTTAACATGATCTTTAAAAGTTGGTATGTAACCAGAATAAATAATCGTAGGCTCAGTGCTCACTTAAGCCGTGTTTAGAAGGCAGGGACTCCTGTTATTCATCCCTGATCCCCTCGGACCCCGCACAGCACCTGGCTTAGAGTAGCTGCTTAAGAAATAGATGCTAAATGGGTTGTGAGATTCTTGCAGAGGTCCAGAAGGCAAATTGCATGCATAAAAGTCAAATGCGTGCATTCAGGGCAGTGACCCAGCAAATCGGAATCAGCCTGCAAGGGCACATTTTCTAACTGAATGCCATGATTACGGGAGAAACCGCAGGCTGGCCACATGTCTCAGCATGACTCCCAGAGATGAAATCCTGCCTAGCGACAGAGGTGTTCTGTCTTTGTTTACAGACAGTGGAATGTCTCTGGCAGGACTTTACTGACTCCACGGCAGCGGCATTTTGACAAGCAAGTTCACAGTGGATGAGACCGACAATAGCAAAGCAACAGTGAAAAGTTCACTCGCAAGTCAGGACCAAACATTTTATTTGAATATTTTACTTGGCAGTAAACGGGGGATTCTCTGAACAGTTATTTAGAATTTGACATGATAACAGGGAAGAAAGAACATTTCCTCACGGAGCACCTTCACGCACCTTCTGCTGAACACCAAGGGGTGGGAACCTCGCTGGGTCTTGTGTTTTGTTTTAGTTTTTGGTAGAGCTGATTTAATCCACTGCGACTCTCAAGGTCTTTGGGTGGCAGCATTGAATTTATTAAGCAGAGAGGGGAACTGGAGAAAGGACGTGGATTTGGGCAAGCCGCTTCACACTCAGTGCTTTTTGTTATAAAGTGCATTTTCATTTGTGGTTTGAGCGCCTTCCTTTGAGGCCACAGTCTGTCGGGCGGGTCTGTCTCCTAATAATACTTGGAGTTTCAGTCATCAGCACACGGTACGAGTCTCGGTGAACTGAACACATTTGGTGGAGAAGTGATGGCATTTATGCGTAGGCAGGGGAATGACTTAGGTTTCTCAGTGGAAGCTTTATTGATATTTTAGGTAGAATAATTAGATACTTTATTTTGTAGAATGTGGCACTTTTGTGGCCCATAGACATTGAAGGCCAGCGGTACACCCATATCATTTTTGCAAATAAAATATGCCCCTCTTTACCAAACACTCCCGTTACACGTGTACCCACTCAGAGTCCCAGCCCTTCCCGACACTTGTTAGCAATATTCTTGGAATTAAAAGTGATGTTTTCAGGCACTGTTTACTAAGCCTCTCCTCTCTGCCCCAGGCATACGCTATGATGTTGTCCCTGGCGGACAAGGAGCCCCTCCACCCCGCATCACACAGCTCTCCCACCGTGTGGCACAGCATGGCGCGGGCCGCAGCGGAATCCAGCGCCATCCAGTCCATCAGCCACGTATGACCTTCCCACGGCTGGCCAGAGCAGGACCAAGTCGCAGCGTGTGGCTCTTTCCCGGGGACTCTGTACAAGACTGCTGAGCAGAATGCCTTACAACCCTGAAGGGTCACACGTCTGGTCTGGTGACCTTAAACTGAGTGATTAAATAAAAGAAAGAAAGAAAAGAAAGAAAAACTATTTATTCTTGATATTTTGTTTTGCACAGCGAAGGCAGCTGCTGACTTCTGGAAGATCAATCAGTGGGACTCAAAGTGACTTGATAAAAATGAAAACCTTGCTGGGCGGAGGCATCTTCCAGTTCACCTTGCCAAGGGCGTGGGCGTGAGGGGCAGCTGGGATGGCAGCATTGATACGAGTGAACACTCCATGTAAACTGAAGTCTTTTTTGTACAAGATCACCTGACATGATTGGGAACAGTTGCTTTTGATTACAGATTTAATTCTTTTCTTTGTTAAGGTTTTATGTAATTTAACCCTTTGAAGATGGGAGTAGCTGAATGAAATGCACAGTCAGTTATTGTAGAAGCTGAGAACAGGGAGGACTTGTTCCCCATTAACTTCTTTGCCTTCTTAAGTACATTGTTTAAAAGTAGGGAGAAAGGGTATGTGTATATTGTGAACTTGGGTGTCCACGCTCAGAGAGGTTGAGTCAGTGAAGGGACCTGTCCATCACCAGTATCGCTGTACCACTAATAACATGTTTGCCAAATCCTTGTAATAACATCTTAATTTTAGACAATCATTTCACTGTTTTTTAATGTTTAATTTTTTTGCGTCGCGTGTTTCATGTATTTATTTGTGGCAAACGATTGTTTGTTGATGAAAATACTATAGCACTGTTCCAGTCCGCCACCACTTCCCGACGACGTCTGAGGCACACCTCTTCCTGACTTCAAGGCCAAGGTGATTGATTCGACCTGCCTGGGGAGTGCCAGATGCTGTTTGGCTTTTCTTAACATTCCTTTTTTTGTTGTCGTTTTGTTTTCCTTCTTAATGAACTAAATACGAATAGATGCAACTTAGTTTTTGTAATACTGAAATCGATTTGATTGTATAAACGATTATAATTTCTTTCATGAAGGCATGATTCTTCTGATTAAAAACTGCACCCCACATTTTATGCTGGTCGTCTGCAAGCTCGTGCGATGTTATGTTCATGTTAATCCTATTTGTAAAATGAAGTGTCCCCGACTTTATGTTAAAAGAGAGAACTAAGTAACAGACTGTATTCAGTTATTTTGCTCTTTATGGAGGAACCGGATTTGTTTTCTTTTTGTTTGTAATCTCATTTTGAAACAACCGGCAAGTTGAGGTACTTTCTTCAAATGCTTTGTACAGTATAAACTGTTATGCCTTTCAGCGCATTACTATGGGAAGAGCAACTAAAAAATAAAGACTTACAAAAATGATTGTTTTCTCCATGTGTGGTGTTTTCCCTTCTCATGCAATTTCACATTCCCCTTTGGATCCAATGATTTAAAGATACAATGCTGGGAACCTTGATGCCCTGACAGACACGTGGCTTCTGGAACCTGCGTGTGGTTTTTTTTTCTTTTTTTTAAATTAAATCATAGCTGTGTACATTAATGCAATCATGGGGTACAATGTGCTGGTTTTATATACAATCTGAAATATTTTCATCAAACTGTTTAACATAACCTTCATGACATTTTCTTAGTTATTGTTTTAAGACCTTTATATTCTACATTTAGTAAGTTTTGCCTGTATCCTTCTAAGATGCACCGTAGGTGTGGTCCCACCAATTACCCTCCCTCCACCCATCCTTCCCCCTCCCCTCCCTTCCCATATTCTTGTGCTATAGTTGTGCTAATATAAATTAGTTTCATAGTAGGGCTGAGTACATTGGATACTTTTTCTTCCATTCTTGAGCTACTTTGCTAAGAAGAATATGTTCCAGCTCCATCCATGTAAACCTGTGTGTGGTTTTGAGTTGACGTAAGTGTTTGCCTCTGCCAGGAATGGTCCCCCCTTTGCAGCAATAGGTCCTGCCATTGGTTTTGAACTTTCTCCACATGGTGCACAGCGACCCCGTCCTGGTGTCATTCGGAGTCCACAGCACCAGTTTCAATGTTTTCTACTGGATTTTACACTATGTGGCGACAGGAACTCAGTTTATAATTTTTGCTTTTAATCATACAAACAGTGATAACCGTTTCACAAGGGGGAAACTTTCACTTTTCTATGTTCCTTTGACATTTTTGTCCATGTGAAAAATATTCCTTTTCCATTGTATAATCAGCTTATAAACATAATTTGTATTAGCTTGTGGCAAAAAAAAGTCACTGGCTAGTGATATAAAGTGTACACAACGATTATGTAGCAGTTTCCTAATATGCCAAATCTGATCTACTATAATTTCTTTAAGTTTTATTGAAAATTTAAGTTGCTTTTTGCTTTTCATGAGCATGAATGATGTATTTTAGTTTTCCTGCATTTCAGGGTTTTTGTGTGTTCATATTCGTGTCTGCAGAGTTGGAATCTGAGGGGTAAGCACTCTTTCACGTGATGAATTCTCTGCTGGGAGAGCAATGATTAATTTGTTTGCTACTTAAATAAATGACAAATTGTTTTAGAATAGGGTTATTCTAATTTTGGCTGATCGTAGAGGTTTTAACAAGACATGTGGAAATAGATGAGACTAATTCCTTGATGGGTGATTATTTTATCCTCAGCCGCAGCGTCAGACACGTGGAGACCCTCCTGACACTGTTTCTGAGTGTTGGCAGTGTAGGAATTAAGATGTTGGGTGTGTATATTGATTTTTCAAATAGAAAGTACACACAAGAGGAAGTGTTCAGAAACACACTTAAATTGTGAACCCACAACTAAGGTGAGTAAGATTCTTGTATTTAGGACTTCAGGACAGCATATCTGAGCAAGGGGACATTTGGAATGTGTGGTGAATATTTGCTTGTTTTAAAATACGTACTACACATTCTGCAATTCAAATGCCCCCAGTGCTGTGGACCTCTTGTTGGACTTTGAGCATGGCGTTTCAGTTGTTTGCTAATACTCAGCTCCCCTAACTTCCAAAAGCCCCCCAAGCCTTCCATTTCTGCTTTCCCCCATTCATTTCGCAGCAGCCCTGCAGCCCATGCCCTGGGGGGGACCGCAAGACACAGGGAGGCAGCCTGGGACCGGGAAACTGGAGGCCTGGGTTCGAGTTCTGACCCCACCGCCTTCCTGGCTTCACGGTGCAGGGAGAGTCACACAGCTTCCGAAATCTCACGGACACAACCAGTGCAGTAACAATTCACCGGGTTTCTGTGAATGTCAAAGTCCAAATAAGGTTTTGAAAATATTTGGTAAAAGTTCCAAAAATACAAAGAATTTTATACATTTCATAGTAAGAGTTAAAAGACTAGACTATATGTGTATGTATCTCTATATAGATGCTGTGCTAAGAGGAGCATTTTATAACAAATCTATTATCAACTTTAGGAAAGTGGATATGGAAGTTTTTTAGAAAAAATGTTAGACATGTTTCTCGACAAATATATTTATGTTTAAAATATAAAGGATGCTCAAGCTGTTGAAAACAGAAAATGTCTGTTTTCTTTTTTCTTTTCTTTTTTTTTTTTTCAGTTTTTGGCCGGGGCTGGGTTTGAACCTGCCACCTCTGGTATATGGGGCCAGTGCCCTACTCCTTTGAGCCACAGGCGCTGCCCGATGTCTGTTTTCTTAACTGAGAAAAATTTTATGTACTATGGTATGAACAGTATTTTGATGCGTGTGTACATGGTGGAAGGGCTAAGTCAAGCTAAGCAATATTATATATGCATTACCTCACATGTGTGGTTTTTGTGTGATTAAAACACACAATCTACTCAACATTTCCAAGTACACAGTATGTTGTTATTTCTATAGGCACCATGAGGTATACAATAGATCTCTGGAAGTTTGTTTCCAGTATAATTTTTCGGGGCTCTTAGAAATATTCATGAACAATTATGAAAACATATTAAAGAGTAGGCACATTCATAAACTTATTTCTCAGTAGTGACCACCTATCTTATTTCTGTATGTACAGAATAGATAAAATGATTTATTCATTTTTAAGCTGTCCATGATGTCAGTAACCTGGCAGGAGTAAGTATATCCACTACCTCGGTGATCTTCCTGCTTCACTGATGAGGAAAACGTGCTCAGAGAGTTTAAAAACCTTCCTCAAAGTAACCCACGTGAACCTGGCTAGCTGAGATTCTGGGGGGCCTGACTCCTTATTGGCTTGAAAGTCCCAGACCTCCTGGTTCAGGTGCAGCTGAAGTGCAGCCACAAGGGACCGAGTTAGGCTGACTAGATACAGATGTTCTGGAAGGGCTCAGGTGTCCGAGGGCGTCTCAAGCTAGGACCAGCGAGGCTAGTGCTCTGGCAAGACCCCAAATCCTCCCTTCCTAGGGCTGCAGTTACTGCGTTTGCAGATTCCCAACAACTGGCTTGAGTTTTCTTTTTGGTTGCCCTTTTCATGAAGGAAAATAAAAGATTTATCCCAAACCTATATTCTGAGTTTATTAACATGGCATGATTGAAGCCCGTCCTGAGACTCCCCAGGAGAGAAAGCAGATTTGGGAACAGGTGCTGCTGAGAAGCGTGAGCCTTCCATTCTCGTCAGGTTAAAGGGACTGGTAATTGAAGGAGGCTGGGCAGACGTGGGATGAGGGGAAGAAGGAGCTGATGGGTCCAGGGGCCCTGAAGACAGTTTAGAGCGGCGATTTTCAACCAGTGTGCCCAGGGAAGATCTTAGGTGTGCCGTGAAAATTTTTAAAGATCATTAATTAAATGATTTTCTAAAGAAATTCATTGCACGGTAAGTATATTCTTTTTTCTTTACTCTTAATTTTGTGATTCTCAGGTTGAGCACGGCATGAGATAAAAAAGGTTGAAAAACACTGGTTTGGAGAGGTAGCCGACACTTCTTCAGGAGACGCGGGCTAGTGTTGCTCATTACACATAACTGTGAGTAGAAGAGGCTGTCTTTGAAGCAACACGTTTTGAAAAGAATGAGTCATTTTGCACGTATTAGAATGTAGGATGGCGGGTCGGGGTGTCGGGCACACTTTTTGTGTGTGAGACATGATTACAAGGACTCTACCTAATAAAATCAAAAATTTTGCCCTGGTTGTTTGTACACTCACATTAATGTGAAATAAATTTACTTTGAAAAAAACCAAAAACCCAGAAAACTGATGAGCACACAGATGCATGGAGGGAAGTAACAGTCACTGGAAATCAAGCCAGAGTAGGGGGTAAAACAGTACATGTCAGAATTTCTTTCTTCTTTGAAGCTGAATAATATCCCATTGTAGGTATATGGGATATTATATGAACTCATGAACACTGCTCAGGTGATGGGCATATTTAGATCCCTGACTTTAAACTATGTAACGAAAAAGTGTATACTCCCCTTAGTATTTTAAAATTGAAAACAATTTTTTAAAACAGAAAATAACAATTGCTGGTAAGGGCATAGAAAAATTGGAACCCTGTATACTGTTGGTGGGAGTATAAAATGGTGCAGCCAGAATAGAAAATGCCATG
The DNA here is from genome assembly GCA_963574655.1 of Perodicticus potto. Lineage (NCBI taxonomy): Eukaryota > Metazoa > Chordata > Mammalia > Primates > Lorisidae > Perodicticus > Perodicticus potto. The sequence continues at coordinate 4,690 of CAUYRH010012780.1, read as the reverse complement.
GCAGCTCCTCAAATTATGATGCCACTTCTGGGCAAAAGTTTAAGGGAATTACAATGTAAGATCTCTAAGAGATATTTGTACAGCCACGTTTCATAGCAGCATTCTTCGTAGTAGCCCAAAGTAGGAAGCAACCCAAGTGTCTGTTAATGGGTGAATGGATAAACAAAATGTGGTGTAACATACAACGGGAAATTATTCAACTTTAAAGAGGAAAGAAATTCTGACCCACGAGCTGTAACACAGATGAGCCTGTGAAATAAGCCAGTCACAGGATGACAAATGATGTGTGATTCCGTTTACAAGGGGCACCCAGAGCAGCCACCCCGTGGATGGCTGGTAGCCAGGGGCTGGTGCAGGTAGGGAGTGGACAGTTTTTAATGACACAGAATGTCAGTTTTGCAGGATGAAAAGAGTTATGGAGATTGTCCTTACTGCTACAGAGCTATGCACTTAAAATCGTTGAAATAACAAAATTTACGCTATGTATATTTTACCACAATTAAAAGAAAAAAATACTCTATCTATGGTTCTTTAGGCTAAGAGAATTTAATTCTACTTAACTGAAGCAGGGAAGTAAATTACCATTTGGAAATGGGAGACCTCAGGCTCTGGAGGAAAAGCTGGAGAACGAGGCCTCAGCCGGAGTCAGTGAGGGGGAAGGGGCGAGAGTGGGAACCGGTGGGCAGCTTCTCGGTCCGTGTCATCTTCGCTCTTGTTTCGGCCACTCTGGGTCCAGATAACAGTTCCAGGGACAGAGCATGAAAATGGTCCTGGTTGATCAAGAAACCATTAAGGTCATCCGAACGTGTGGGGCAGGAAAGTTATGGGTACTTGTTTTTATGTTCTCATACGAAATAGAGAGGCTCCTTTCAAATAAATGGGGATAAATTATAGACATCAAAAGTAACAAATACCCATTCCACTCACACCACAGGAAAATTAGCAGATCTGTCAGGGGCACTGTTTTCAGGGCAGGACGGACGTTTGCCAATGTTAAGAGTAGAGGGTAGATGCGAAAGCACCCACTTCTCTAAAGGTCTTGCAGAAAGCTTAGGACCTGCAATTTTCACAGCAGTAATTGCTTGAAAGAATTCTTCAAGTAAGACTTGTTTTATTTTGTTTTAAATACTTCAAGCATCACTTTTACTGATGACTCTACTAAGAGTGCCAATGACCTTGTAGCCAAGCGTTGCCCAGAAGTAAGGCAGACGGATTCGTAGAGGGGTTTGCCGGCCTCTTTGGGACTCATGCAGAAGACACGGTCGGTAAGAAACTGAAGCTTTCCTCTGAATCCAAAGCATTCAGCCAACCCGTGTCCAGAAAGGAAACCAGAAACCACTCTAAATAATTTGGGCAGAGAGAGATTTAGAGCAGAGGGCTGCACACAAAAGCCTTGGAAGGGCTGGAAAAGCAAAAGGAAGAAAAAGATGTAAACCGAGACCAGGGAGCCACTAAGGAGCGGTTGCGGGGGTGGGTCTGCGGTGCTGCGGGGCCCATCCCGCCCTGTGCTGCTGCTGGAGGCCTGACTGCCCGCGGCCTGTCCCTCCCGCAGAGGGCCACCGTCCTCCTGCCTCCCTCCGACCCCTCACTGGGGACCAGCTGGCCACAGGGGGCAGACAGGTTTCCAGCGCCCTGGCCCTGTGATGCAGCGGGCAGGGCGTGAGCGCTGCTGGGCGCCGCACTCCACACTGGCACGGAGCCGCTAACCAGACAGCCCTACGGGGCGGGTGGGGGAGCCGCCGGCAGAGGACACCGCACAGCCCCGGTGCCCGGCAGAGGACACCGCACAGCCCAGGTGCCCGGCAGAGGACGCCGCACAGCCGCTGGCCTCCGGGGCCCTCGGTGACCCAGCTCTTCCCGCGCTCCCCTTTCCCGACACTTGTCTGCAGCTCCCCAGACTTGCTCTGTGAACGCGAGGCCCGCCGGTCCCCTCCGCTCCTGTGAGCGCAAATTAGGGAGTCCTGGTGCGTCTCTCCACGAACCAGGGACGCACAATGCACACGCCCGAGTGTGCGTGTGTGTGTGTGCACGGTTCACGACACTGCACGCGCCTGAGTGTGCGTGTGTGCGCGGCTCACGATGCCGCACACGCCCAAGTGTGTGTGTGTGTGTGTGTGTGTGTGTTCGCGGCTCACGACACCACACGCGCCTGTGTGTGTGTGTGTGTGTGTGTGTGTGTTCGAGGCTCTCGACACCGCACACGCCCGAGTGTGTGTGTGTGTTCGCGGCTCACGATGCCACACACGCCCGAGTGTGTGTGTGTGTGTTCGCGGCTCACGATGCTGCACACGCCTGAGTGTGCTTGTGTGTTCACGGCTCACGATGCTGCACACGCCTGAGTGTGTGTGTGTTCGTGGCTCACGATGCCACACGTGCCTGAGTGTGTGCGTGTGTGTGTGTGTGTGTGTGTTCGCGGCTCACGACGCCGCACACACCCGAGTGTGTGTGTGTGTGTGTGTATTCGCGGCTCACGATGCCGTACGCGCCTGAGTGTGTGTGTGTGTGTGTTCGCGGCTCACGACGCCGCACATGCCTGAGTGTGTGTGTGTGTGTGTGTTCGCAGCTCACGACACTGCACACGCCCGAGTGTGTGTGTGTGTGTGTTCGCGGCTCACGATGTCACACGTGCCTGAGTGTGTGTGTGTGTGTTCACGGCTCACGACACCGCACACACCTGTGTGTGTGTTTGAGGCTCACGACACCGCACATGCCTGAGTGTGTGTGTGTGTGTTCGAGGCTCACAATGCCGCACACACCTGTGTGTGTGTTCGCGGCTCACGACACTGCACACGCCTGAGTGTGTGTGTGTGTGTGTGGCTCATGACGCTGCACACGCCCGAGTGTGCGTGTGTTCAAGGCTCACTTAGGGCTCCGTTCCTAAAGCCGTGGGCCGCGGGAATGAACCGCGTCCACGCTGATCAGGGTTGTCTCCCCAGAGACTGGACCATTTGTGGCACATGAGGCCGTTCTACACGTTTTATTAATCAGTGAATAAATGAACAAATGGCCCGAAAGGACAGACACCAAACCTCTATTCATAGTCACCTCCAGGGAGTGGAGCAGGTCGTTTTTTATATTACACACTTTTTTTTTTTGGAATAGAATGCTGTCAACTCATAATTATTTATTTATTTATTTTTATTAAATCATAGCTGTTTACATTAATGCAATCATGGGGAACAGCATGTTGGTTTTATATACAATTTGAAATATTGTCATCAAACCGGTTAACATAGCTTTCATGGTGTTTTCTTAGTTGTTGTGTTCAGACATTTATATTACACACTTTTGTTCATTTTAAAGTTTTCAACAAGAATGGATTACTCTTGTCTTATGAAAAACACATCTTTTTTTATGAGCATATTCATGATGAAGAAACACCCACTTTAAGACTCATTCTATGAAAGTAATAAGCATTATGCATGGATGTTCATTAAAGCATTGATAGTGATCAAAAATTATTGCCGTATCAGTGAAAATGACTTGGTGAAGTATGCTGTGCTGTCCCTGCATGACCAGGTCAAGTGCAGGGGTGCGTACCCCACCTCATGGCTCACTGGAGTCAGGTTACAGATGACTGGAAGCTACAGGCTGTAACATTCTGCTGGTTTGTGAGATTATGGGTGAATTTCATTTATTTTACTATTGTTGCTTATCTACATTTTTGCAAAATCTAAAAATAAACGTGCATTACTTTTTAAACAAGAAAAACATTATAAAAATAAAACAAGTTTTTTTTTCTTTTGCAAATTAGGTAAAGAGAACCAAAACAGGAGTCTCTTCTGTGAGAGTGACATCGAACCTTCTTTATCAACTTTGACGTTCAGGTGAGCTCAACCTGCTGGTTAAGGAGGCAATACAGTGACATCCGGGGGAGGGATGATGGTTTTGTCCAGGGTCTGAGCTCACACAGATGATTTGGAGTTCAAATCCAAGTTTCTGCTGTCTGGGCCACACTTGGGTATGAGCAGGGCTGGATGAGATCCTAGTATTTGACACAGGAGGTTGGGGCAATGTCCTCTGCAATAAGCTTGGGGGCCAGATGACCTGCAAGTGTGGCCAGACTGACTCTGTGTCACAGACACTGGACCCCAACTCAAATTGTTCTTATGTGTTAACGACTAAAAAAAAGCCAATGTTTTTATAATAAACATTTTTTTTTTTCTTCTGGATAGATGCTCAGCAGTGGGATTGCAGGATCAAACGGGAGGTCTAGTTTGAGTTCTTTGAGCTTTCTCCATACTTCCTTCCAAAAAGGTTTTATTAGTTTGCAGTCCCACCAGCGGTGTAAAAGAGTTCCTTTCTCCCCACATCCACGCCAGCATCTGCAATCTTGAGATTTTGTGATATAGGCCATTCTCCTAAGTATTTCATTTTCTTTGATGCTATGGAGAAGGAAGTTGTGTCTGTGATTAACCTCTCATCTTGACTGTTGTTGGCATATACAAAGGCAACTGACTTATGGACATTGATTTTATATCCTGAAACATTGCTGTATTTTTTGATGACTTCCAGGAGTCTAGTAGTTGACTCTTTGGGGTTCTCTAAGTATAAGATCATATCATCAGCAAAAAGGGAGAGTTTGACCTCCTCTGCACCCATCTGGATACCCTTTATTTTCTTATCTTGTCTAATAGTATTGGCTAGAACTTCCAGCACTATATTGAATAGCAATGGTGACAGAGGACAG
>CAUYRH010012779.1:0-50313 GCA_963574655.1 Perodicticus potto | reverse complement strand
GTTTGCGAAGTCACAGCTTAATGGTTTGTCCTACAGGTAAGTAATATCAAGCCATCCTCCTTTTTTGGCTCTTCACATTTGTGGGGATGCAAAAGCACGCAGGACAAAGAAAAAAAACGGACAAGTTAACATTCAGAGACTTACGCAATTGGAATGAGGGTTTTTCCCATTTTATAGTGTTTTTAAATTTATTTTGGGGTACATTAAGTTTATATGTATTTGTGGAATACATATGGTATTTTGTTACAGGCACAGAATTCAGGTCAGGGTATTTAGGGTATCTGTCACCAAAGTATTATTATTTATATATATTGGGTACATTTCAAGTCCTCTCTACTAGTTATTTGGAAATATATGATATGTTATTAATTAATAACAATAATTGAAGAAGTAACCTTCTTCTTATTAAACATTAATTCTCTCTGTCTAACTGTTCCCAGTAACCAACTTCTCTTCATTCTCCACCCCATACACACACCCTTCCCAGCCTGTCCTCTACCGTTCCACTCTCTCACCATGGATCAACTTTTGTGGCTTTCACATATAAGAACATGTGATATTTGTGGTTCTGTGCCTGGCTTATTTCACATAACACAATGACCTCTAGTTCCATCAGTATTGCTGCAAAAAACATGATTTCATTCTTTTCTTATGACCAAACAGTATTCCATTCTGTATATATGCAACTTATTTATTTATTTATTTATTCACCCACTTATGTTCATTTAGGTTGAACCTTTGCTATTACAAATGGTGCTGCAATGAACATGTGAGTGCAGGTATCTCTTTGATATATAGGTTCCTTTTCCTTTGAATAAACACCCTGCAGTGGGATTGTTGGATCACACAGTAGTTCTACTTGTAGTTTTCTGTGAAATCTCCATACTATTTTCCATAGTGGGCATACCAATTTGCATTCCTACCAACAGTGTTTAAGAGTTCCCTTTTGTCTACATCCTCATAAAAATCTTTTATTTTTTTCCTTAGTCATTCTAACTGGTAAGATGATATCTTACTGTACTTTTAATGTGCGTTTCCCTGAATAGTTTGTTGAGCATGTTTTTTGTTCTGCAATTTTTTTCATTCAGCCACATAAGCAGCTTTCCATGGCATTACATATTTTTTTTATTAAATCATAACTTTATACATTGATGCATTTATGGGGTTCAGGGTACTGCTCTGACATACAATGTGAACTGCTTACATTGAACTAAGTAACACATCCATCAATAGTTTTGGAATGTACCATTGCATCATGCACATTAGGTGAGGTCCCCCTGAATATCCTCCCTCCTCCCATGTCCTTATCTTATTCTTTTAAGTGCCTTTCACTTATTCCTTCATGTGTGTATCTCTTAATTTATTTAACTGATATCCTATCATTAAACATTATTTTTGAGCATTTTTTGAGCATTTTTTCACATGCCTGTTGGTCATACGAATATCTTCTTTTCAGAAATATCTATTCATGTCCTTTGCTCATATTTTAATGAAATTATTTGGATTTCTTTTTTACTGTTGTTTGAGTCCCTTGTATATTCTGGATACTAGTACCCTCATCTTTCCCTTTCTACAGAAGGCGAAATAGGTCCACAGCAATGGCATGAGCTACACCAGCATATTCAATTATTGAGTAGAACCTAAGTCACATAGCAAAGCCAAAAGGGATAGTAAGAGAATGAAGAGGAGGCGGGGGAGAGAGAAGTATGGTGCAAACCACTGTCACCAACGATTTCTGAATCCAAAGAAAAAAAAGGGGTGTAGCCTCTACCTGGACTGTGAATATATTTTTCATTTTGCTAGAAAGGAAAAGAGCTAATATCAGAATTAAGAAACTTATACAAATTAATGGAAATGAGATAAAAACAAATTGAAGAAAATAAATGCAGCATAACGAAAGGTTAATAGTCTTCTTGGTGTATAAACACCTATAAATCAGTATTTAAAATGTGACTGTTCAAATGAAAAAAACCCAAAGGACATGGATAATTTACAAAGAAGAAATATGAATAAAAAATACGGGAATGCTAAACTTCACTAACACTAAAATAAGTGAAACAAACAGTTCACATTTATTTCATGATAATATCAAGTATCCAGAAAAGACAGCTCTCATATATTGCTGTGACAGAATAAACTGTCACTACTTTTCTTTAGGGCATTTTGGTAATTTATGTAAAGAACTTAGAGAAGTTATCACCTATCACTAGTAATTTCACTTCAGAAATTCATCAAAGATAATCCATTTAAGAATGTTAATAATCACCTAACCATTTTTTCATAGTAAAAAATAAAAAAACATTTAACAATAAGAAAATTAAATAACATTTAGAGACGTCCATTGTTCATCACATTTATCATTTGTTATTTTTGGATGAAGTCCACCTGAATTCAGTGAAACAGAAGCAGATTATCTGATGGGAAGAACAGCTTGGCAAGTAAAAAAATTCAATAAACCTATGTTTACCCATCTGCAGAGTCAGCTGAAGCTTCCTAAACTGAAAAACAAACAAACGACAATAATATAACCAGAAACAAAAAGCAAATACTCATAAAGTTAGTGTCCATCTTATGCCTTCCAATGCTTAAAGAAAAAAATCAAAAACTTAAACAGAAAAAAAAAAGATTTTAACAAAAAAACATGAAAGTATATCAGAATCTCACAACAACTAGCATTCATAGAATTATCAAGATTATAAATGCTAACTTTTATTAAGTAGTTAGGTCTGCTACCTGCCACATTTCTTTCTTCCTCTTTTTTTTTCTTTTTTGTTCTGGTCTTTCTCTATCATAGTGACTGCCTAATTGAGTGGTTTAGATATTTGGGTCCTTTTCTTGGTAACTATGTCAACTTTATGCAAAAATATTGATGGATTTAAAAAAACAGATTTTTTCTTTGTTATTCTTATTACTTTATAGTACTTATCACTTAAACGAGACTTGACAGAAATTATATTGCCATATAAAATTCGTTATGACCTCCTCACCATATGCTTTTATGTAAAATACTGATGAATATCCACAGTAAATACTGATTAAAATTGACACATAGACATACAAAGCCAACCCTTCCCAAGAGAATACTATATAGAAATACCCAGAAAAATTGACTCTTGGCACAATCTAATTATTTATAGTTGAAAAAAACTATTTACCTTTTTTTTTAAAAAAAGAATATACCATTATGACATGTTTTTGGTCAAGTTATATAGAGACAAAGAAACATATCTTGGGTTTCATACTAAATTACAGGTATTAAAAATAGGTAAAGCAAACCAAATATTTGAAGGTATAACCACTATAAGAACAGATGGGTAATTCTTAACTGTCTATAGAAAATACAGACCTACAATCAAGAAGGAAAAAGCTATTATAAAATCATTTAAGAAACAGCATTCATTAATCTGAGAGAGAGGGAAAAAATATAATAGCAACCAATAGCAAATGGGGAGAACTTATATCTAACTATAAAGACAAATTTTCAATTTAATTGATAATACATATTTATTAATCTAATGCAAATGCAAATGTAATAGGACATTACATTTGTTTGTGTTAAGAGTCCGGTAGGACTGGGTGCTGTGGCTCACACCTGTAATCCTAACAGTCTGGGAGGCTGAGGCAGGTGGATTGCTTGAGCTCAGAAGTTCAAGATCAGCCTGAGCAAGAGCAAGACACTGTCATTACTAACAACAGAAAAACTAGCTGTTATTATGGCAAGGAGTCTCAGCTATTATGACTGTAGTCTCAGCTACATGGGAGGCTGAGGCAAGAGGATTGCTCAATAGTTTGAGGTTGCTGTGAGTTATTGCCGCAGTAACTCAACCCAGGGCAATGGAGTGAGATTCTATCTCAAAAAAGAAAGAAAGAAAGAGTCAAGGTAAGATTTCATAGTATAAGTCTTGGGTTTTATAAGAAGAAATGGTAAAGTCCTGTACTGGTTAAGATTCTTGAGCTAATTAAGATATTCTAAGTCAAAGTCCAGTAAGACAACACACTTACTATTGCCAGCAGATTTATGTCACACACATATTTGGTAAATACGTCCATACTTTCATCTTATTCAATAGGCAAAGGCTCAGGGTAATGTAAACTTCCCTGCAGCTTCGTGATTGCCCTCCCTGAGTGCATACCATCACTAAATTACAAATCCAATCAATTATCTGTAAATCCAGTTATGTAAATTTTGACACAAAATTATTCCCTGCCTCTAGGAAGTTCAGACTCCTTGTGTCTCCATGTTTTCCTTTCTTCGCCAGTCTAATACTTGTTTGAATGCTATGCTTCTTCAGCTGAGGGGTTTAGAGCAGGGGTGGGGATTCTGCAGCCTTCGGGCCATGTGTGGCCTTCAAGACCCTTAAGTGCAGCCTTTTGACCAAATCCAAATTCAGTTCAGAGTAGCTGCAAAATAGAAGGAATCCATTCCCCTGATGACTCTGAAATCCTCTGGAAAAAATCCTAAACTTACCATTTACTGGCAACTCACTGAAGCAGTTAATGACCATGTGGAAAACTGGTGCTCACAGGAAATCCATAGAGAATTCCAGATGAGTCACAAGCCAAAACCAGAGAAATAGCAGCATGACACTGGTAGTGTTATTTCTTCAGGAAGAAGAGAGAATTTAATTTATCCTCTTGAATTTAGTTACTGGCTTTAATTATTATGAAACTCAGAGAAGAAAATGGCAAAAAGATATCAATTTAATATTGAAGTCCCGATTAAAAAGGATAATTTAGGCATATGGACCTAAAGATAACTCTACTTAGCTGTATCAATCACGGCCAGAAGATTTTTCTAAACAGTTTACTTCTCCTTAAAAGATGCTAATTTCCAATTCTGTTTATCTCTTAAAACCAGGTTGTGGAATTAGTGTGTGTTTTTTTAAATCACGAAACAGAATTGACAATACTTTCAAGGTTGCAAACTCACAGCCTTCCTGTCATACATGTACCAGTGAGCTTCTTAAAATGGGAACTCCTTTTACAAAAAAGTTTTAAATGAGAAATCCATTTAAAAAGCACCAAAGTGCCAAAAAACAAAGCTCTTTAAACTTACCTCATAGTAGCTCCGAACTGCATTGCAAAATGCTTCATCTGCTACAATTTGAGTTTCCCCGTTAAGGAAGGCCTGGAACCGTTCTTTCAGTAACTGCAACTGCTGTTTGTTAAGCTACAAGAAAAAGAGAAAATAAGCTGATAAATGAGCTGATGAATAAAATGTCATGATTACTAAAAGTTACATTTGCTGTATGTGCATCTAATGATCTGACGTTTAGAATTATCTTCATGGTAAAGAAAAATGAAAAGGTAAAACATCCTGGGACTTGTACTAAAGGCTAGATTTTAAAACATTGCCAATTCTTCATGGACTCCAGAATCCTGATATGAAAAGACATCTAAATTTCTACTCCAGTCACAATTCCTGTGCCTACCACCACCATACTATTGCTGCAGACACAGGGAAAGTCTAAAATATGGATAGTAAATTAACTATTGTACAAAATTCCCAGCTGTCCTAAATAGGGGAAGCAGGGAAGATAAGAACTTGGAGATGAAGGGATGATGTTGTGAAGAAGAAGGAATAAGAAGAGAGGCTGTAGAGGACAAAGGGACATGAGAAAAAATCCCCTACAAAGGATAACTATTGGGTGCCACAAGTCTGGACTCCATGAACAAACAGACATCAATGCCTGGGTGGAGATAAAGGAAGGAAGAATAGGTAGGAGGCAAATCCAAAAAGAAAACAAAGACGCTGTAACAGGGGCAGTGAGTGCATCCTCAAGCACTTAGGGGAAAGAGCTGTGACCCAGGGAGGGGAATGCAAGTTTATAGCCAGATTTTCTCACCCTGGGTCTAGCCACCATAGTTATTACTGAGGGTGGGGTCGACACGGAGTATGACTCACCAACCATGTCTTCTACTCATCAACACAGTTAGGGTCAAGGTCAGGGTCAGGGTCAGCTTCTTAACTTTAGGTGCCCAATGAAAAATGATCTCTTAATCAAAAATTAAGAATTTCATGACAGCAGGAACAGAGCATTAAACCAAATATGGACCCCTTCTAAGCTGGCTTACAGGTCATCTGTAACCCTACAGGGGCATGCCCGTGAAGCGGGTCCTGGCTACAGGGCTTTATACTTCACCAAAGGAAGAGCGTATTAAGCCATACAGAAGCATCGTTTTTCTTATGCATAACTGGAGAAAGAGCAACATAGTCCTAGAAATAAAACAATAAATCCACAAATACATCAGGAACAGTGAAGAGTGATCCTTTCACTTCATTCGATCCTGATCAGAAATATAAAGGCCTCAGTACAGTTCTGGAATCCACAGAGAGATACGGAGAATTATGAAATATGCTGTGGATAGAATGCTTAAAAGATTAAAAAGACTAAACAAACTGGCATGACTTGGCTTTGAAAAGAAGGCTGATGAAAAATACATTTGAAAGGCTTATTCAAACGCCATTTAAATATAAGGAAAACAATTTTTTTTTAATTGTTGGGGATTCATTGAGGGTACAAGAAACCATGTTACACTGACTGCATTTGCTGGGTAAAGTCCCTCTACAAACTCTTTTTTTTTAAAATATATTTTATTTGGGAGTCTAACAAACAATAGTTTGTCAGAAAGCTGCTGTTGTGAGTAAAAGACTGATAAAGAAGTGTCCAGTTGTACCCAGGTGGAAAAGAAACCCTCTTGCCCTGAGTGGTGAGGAGAGAAGACCAACCCATTTCTTTACTAATGTTATCATCTTCATTTTAGGAGAAGCTAAACCAAGCTGAAAAGCAGAAACACGGCCATTATATTACAGTCTCCATTTCAATAATGGGAAGAAAATGGAAGCAGGGATATTTTATGTATTTCTGTGTGAGTATGGACTGGCAAGGCAAATTAAGTCTCTGACTTTAGCTCTTCAATCATGATTCATAAAAGAGACCAGATAGAAATGGGACAGCGATTGCTCAGAGTGAGACGGCTGAGAGCACCATAGTTGCCAAGCCCTGGGAATCACTCCAAAAGGCTTCACCCTGCAAACCAAGTGAAATAGTCAAAAGGGAAATGCATGTGAGAACAACCAAGAGCTGAAGGGGACCTTAATGATTATTTTGTTCCAACTCCTCCATTTGATAAACAATAATACTGTTCAAAAAGTAGAACTTTTATATTTTTTCTTTCAACTTTATTTTATCAAAGACATTTTTAAAAACATACATACTGTTCAAAAACTAGAACTTCTGTATTTTTTCTTTCAACTTTGTTTTATCAAAGACATTTTAAAAAAATTTTTTTAGAGACTGGGTCTCACTCTGTTAGTCTAGAGCACAATGCGAGGCAATGATAGCTCACTGCAAAGTCAAACTCCCGGGTGTAAAACATCTTCCTGCCTCAGCCTCCCAAATGGCTAGGACTACAAGCATGCACCATCATGCTTGATTAATTTTTTATTTTTTGAAGAGATGAGGTCTTGCTTTGTTTCCCAGGCTGGGATCAAATTCTTGGCCTCAAGCCTTCCTCTATCCTTGCTTCCCTGCCTCAAATTCTGGGATGAACAGCATGAAAACTGCCTATAATGTCCAGCTTCAATGGCATGTTTTGTTCTTTAGAAATTATTCTAAAGTTCTATATTTACAGTGTTTAGTTTGATTAGCATTTAAGTATAGCTATTACAATCATGAGTTGCTTTTTGGAGATTATAGTGTGAAAAATTCATGGATCTAAATCAAACAAAGGAGATTTGAGCCAATCACCTTCTTGGAAAGTCCAACAAAGTTAGAACAGTTCACAAAATATGACAGAGGTACCTGGCTAAATTATTGGTCTTCAACTTTTTGATGAATAAATGATAGTACAGTTACACTTCAGACATAAAATGGCATCAAATATTACAATGAAATACAAAGAGCTAGCAAATGGACACTTTATTAGTGCAGAGAGGGGTCTAAGTTTTCATACAGACAAGACAGGGAAAGAAAAAGGAAATCTAACTTAAAAATCTAACACTGGGGTTAGCTATCAGAAAGTATAATTTCCTAAATGCTAGCTGCCTTACCAAAATAAACTATATCAGACGCCAATAGAGAGACTGCTGGAGCAGACCCCAGAAACAGACTCCAATACAATCAGAACGTACCACAAAACACTTGTACAGCATCTCAAATCAGTGAGCATCCTGATTTAAGATGCTATACACTAATTGTTCATCTATTCACCAAGTGGTGATAGGATAACTTGGGTAGTCATCTGAAAAAAAATTCAATTGCACCATGCTATGGTCCAAATGGATAAAAGCTTTTACTTTATAAAATTAGAGCCATGAAGGCACCAGAAAAAGAAAAAAAAAAAAAAAAAACATGGCAAATTCTTTTAAACATTGATATGAGGAAGTTGTTTCTAACTATGGATCAAAATCCTTAAGACCATTAGAAAAAAGAAAGCTATAGGCCAGTATTTCTCATGAGCATTAATACGAAATTTTCAATACAATATCAACAAATTAAATCCAAAGATGTATAAAAAAGTATACAAAAAAAAGGTAAAAAGACCCACTATCACTAAGTGGGATTTATCCTAGGTAAGCAAGACTACTTCAACATTCAAGAATCAGGTAATGTAATCTATGAAATCACTAGGCCAAGGAAGAAAAATCACATGATCCTTGATGTAGAAGACGAAATAAACAAAATCCAGCCCAGCTATTCATGATAAAAAAAAACACAATATCCTAAGAAGAGAGGGTAACTTCCTCTACTTGATAAAGAACATGTACAAAATACCTATATTTAAATGTCACGGTTAATAGTGAGAAACTCAAAGGTTGCCCACTAAGATCCGAAACAACTCTTTTTCACCATTGTACTAGAAGTCCTAGTGAATGTAATAAGAAGAGAAAATAAAAGTTAGAAAGAAAGAAATGATACTGTCTCAGATGACATGAGCACCTATATAGAAAATCCAAAAGCATCACCACCACCAAAAAAAAAAAAAAAAAATCTCTAGGAACTAATAAGTGATTAGTTCCAAAATTAACATACAAAACAACTGCTTTCCTCTACACCAACAATGAGCAAATGCAACGTAAAAGTAACTACACAATACTATTTATATTAGCACTGCAAAATTAAATACTTATGGATAAATCTAACAAAATATGTTTAAGATCCATACAAGGAAAACTGTAAAACTCCAGGGAAAAAAATCAAGGAACTAAATAAATGGAGACTCCACATTGTCAAGATGTTATTTCTTCCAAACCTAGAGATTCAATTCCAGTCAGAATCCCAGCAAGTTATTTTGTGGATATCAGCAAATTAATTCTAACGCTTATACAAAAAGTCAAAAGACTCAGAAGAGACAACACAATTATTACAAGGAGGACTTCCATTACTCAACTTCAATACTTACTATAAGTCTGCAGTAAGCAAGATAGTGCAGTATTGGTGAAAAAATAGACAAATAGGTCAATGGAACAAAACAGAGAGCCCAGAAATCATCCCACATAAATCAACTGGTATTTCACAAAGGAGCAAAGGCAAGGAAGAAAATATAGTTTTCTCAAAAAACTCGTGCTGGAACAATTCAATATCAACAAGTGGAAAACATGAATCTAGACACATAGCTTCTACCTATTACAAAAATTAACTCAAAATGAGTTACAGACCTAAATGTAAAATCCAAAACTATGAAAATCATAAAAGAAATAATAGGAGAAAATCTAGAAGACCTTGGATTTGGTGTTAACTTTTAGGTATGACAGCAAAGGCAAGTTCCATGAAAGAAATAATTGATAAGCTGGCTTTAAAAGCAATTATTCTTTTTTGCTCTGGAATAAATGCTGTCAAGAGAATGAGATGACAAGCCATAAACTTGGAGAAAATATTTTCAAAAGACATGTGTAACAAAAGACTATTATCCAAAATATACAAATAAGTCTTAAAACTCAACAATTTAATAAAATGAACAACTATATTTTTTTAAATGGGCCAAAAACTTAACCAGAGGTCTGAACAAAGAAGATATACAAATAATAAATATGCATGTAAAAATATGCTTTACATCATAGGTCAGAGAAATGCAAATTAAAGCCAAAATGATATTACTATAAATCCTTTAGAATGGCCAAAATCCAGAACACAGACAACTCTCAATGCTGGCAAATACGTGGGGCAACAGAAATTCTCATCCTTTGCTAACGGGAAAGCAAAAAGTGTTAGCTGCTTTGTAGAAAGGGTTGGTTTCTTGCAAAACTGAAATATGCTCCTACCATATGATCATACAACCACATTCCTTAATATTTACCCAAAGGAGTTTAAAACTTAAGTACACACATATACCCATACATGGATATTTACAGAATCTTTCCTTATTTTTGCCAAAACTTGGAAGCAACCAAGATGCCCTTCAGTAGGTGAATGTATAAATGACAGTAAATCCAGACAATGTAATATTTGTCAGCATTAAAATGAAATGAGCTATTAAGACATGGAAGAATCTTAAATGCATCTAACTAAGTGAAAGAAGCCAATTTGAAAAATATATACTGGACAAGTTCAACTGTATGACATTCTGGAAAAGACAGAACTATGAAGATGGTAACAATAACTTTGGTTTCCAGGGTTTAGCAGGGAAGGGAAGGACAACTAGGTAGAGCAGACAGACTTTTAGGATGGTTAAACTACTCTAGGGAAACTATAATGGTAGATATAGGTCATTATAAATTCATCCAAACTCATAGTAAATATGACATTAAGAGTGAACCCTAATGCAAATGAGGAACCGTGGTGATAATGATGTGTTGAGAATGGGACAGGCTGTGCATGTGTGGGGCAGAAAATACCTGAGTAACCTTTACCATATATACAAGCTCAATTTTTGTGTGAACCTAAAACTACTCTAAAATACACACTCTATTCAAATATTTCAAGCACATAAATTTAAGCACATAAAAGAATAAATTTTGCATGGCAAAAATACTATAAGCAAAATAGAAAAAGGCTAACCAGGGAAAAAAAAGTACTTGCAACTTGTACCCCCAAAGAACTAATCTCCCTGCATATATAGGACTCCTAAAAATTGGTAAGAATATGACAAACTAACAAAAATGGACAAAATGGATTATGTTCGGAGAAATGACTCTTAAGCCTTAAAAACGTGCCAACATTCATAATAGGAATAATACAAATTAAAACTATGTGAGAGACTATTTTAAATGCACCTGTTCTTAAAATCAGCAATTCCACTTTGGGATTGGACCGATACTAAAGATATGCCTGTCCATGCATGAAATGAAAAATGTACAAGGTTATTCACTACATAATACTTTTTAATAGCAAAGAAATGGAAAGCAATCTAAATGTCCATAAATAGAAGATTAAATCATGCTACATCTGAACACTGGTATGCTACTAACCACATAAAAATAATGCAAAAGTTCTCTATGTACTGATATGAAAAGATTAGCAATGTATCTCGGGGAAGAAAGTCATAGAACTGTAGGTAGAGTCAGTTACTACTCGCATAGAAAATGGGCAAATAAGAACATGGATGTGAATTTGCTCCCATACGCAGACAGACTATGAAAGAAGGGATGTCCTTAAGAAATGGACAGATAGAAAATAAAGTTAAGAGAGATTTTTTTTGTCCTGCACCACTTCATTCATTTTGTTTTTTAGGTCAAATGACCTTATTATCTACAAACTATAATTAATTTGGATTTAAAATAAGCTGCTTCACACGTTTTAACCCTCAAAAGAATTATAATCTATCACAAGTAATTTTTAGCTTGTCCTTCATGAAGACTGGAAAACAGATCGATTGACTTTTCGATTCTCCTTTCAGCTAAACAAATTTTAACTTGGCTATATCTCCTTTTTTTTTATTTCAAATTTCAGGATTTCAAAGAAACTTAAATAAAGAAAGTCAGAAAAAACCAGAGTAATCATCTTATTCAACATTCTAATTAATGAATTAACCTTTACAAAATCTATCCAAGTGGGCTCTCAGATGACTTCTGAGCCATTGAAACACACACCTGCACACAGGCCCACACCCATACACCCACACACCCTTGTATTACCTCAGTAAGCCTATTCTAATATGGGGCAGTTATAAAAAAATTAAAATCTGCTTTCGTACGGCTTCCACACAACCCTAGCCCTGTACTATCTAGTACCCCACAAATGCATAAATGTATTCGTGATCTATGTGTATATGTCTTAATAAAAGGAAAAAAATGTAAAAACACAGTAAACAATGAAACAAATCAGATAAAATAAATAAAAATTAAATAAGTACAAAAAAAAAAACAACAAAGTCAACTAAATGTTAATTGCATTTTTTTGACATAGCAGACCAAGAATTTGAAGACACGTACTGCATTATTTGTAATTCTTCCCTTTTTTAGGATAAATTTTGCCAGTTTTCCCCTAATATCCTGGGTATTCATTCTCCTAAGGATTCACTCCACCTTGCTTTAAAACAAGTGTGTTAAATAAAATTAAGTATGATATTTGGATCCAATGGATCATAACTGTTCTACGTTTAAAGATGTACAATGTTGTCATTAAAGCTTATTTTAAATCTAAATTAATTAAAATTTGTAGATAATAAGGTCCTTTGATATAAAACCCCAAATGAAGGCACCTCGAAAGCTGTAAGATTAAGCAGATGAAACACGCTATGATAGCAATGCCCCTTTTAAAACGTCCTGAATAGATTGATCAGCGTTCTCCGAGGACAGTGTGGCACAGACAAGTGGGAGGAACACTTCCCACATTTTAAGCACTTTATGTCTATTAATTCAGCCTAAAAACCAATTAGCTCCTCTTGGCAGTCACATCAACTGACTCACACAGTGCTTATAATCAACGAAATCTAAAACATCCTCACATGTGCTTCACTAAGCCATGTTTCATCTGGCTATATTTATTTGGTCCCACTGTTTCAGTTGGTTTTATTTTTAGAGGTCTGATTCCTTCATCCAATGGTCATGGAGATCTCATAGCTTTCTTATGTCTACTAACATAAGTATTAACCATAGTCTTCGTCCACATCATTATAAAAATATTTACCAGTTGAGAATTAAGGAATTAATCCCAAATCTTGTCATTACATATACTCCTTCAGTTTGACACAATTTATCGTTTGTTACTCTTTGGGGCAGTTGACATAATTTTTTAGCCTATGTTTTGATTTTGCCCATATTTTGTCTTCTGACCATTATTATGTATTTGCCAATGAATGAATGACATTATTTTTGAAATATAAAGAAAAACTTAACCAGCAGAAATCATCTAGTGGGAATTTAGAAAATGAGGGATCAGGGAAAGGGGAGTAGGGAGGTGGATGAGGGGTCCCAGCACACCTCTTGGTGGCGGGACACAATTACAAGAGGGATTTTACCTAACAACTGCAATCACCATAACTTAATTCTTTGTACCCTCAATGAATTCCAAACAATAAAAAAAACCCAAAATTTTAAAGAGCTTCTTATATAAAACCAAACTGCAGAAACTAAAACACAAATATCATCACAAATATCTAAATACAACCAAAGAGATTAGCTTTAGAAAATACTATGCATACTGACAGTAAAAGCTAAATTTTATAAATCTTGGCTGGCTGTGATACTTTATCACAATAATAACTGCCATAGTAAAAACACTGCAGATTCTAGAATTTGGCAATGTTTCATGTTTTTAGGGGTGTGTGTGTATTTGTTTTTCTTTTCCTTTTTTTTTTTTTTTTCTTTGCTGTTTTTGGCTGGAGCTGGGTTTGAACCCACCACCTCTGGGACTGGCATCCTACTCCTTTGAGCAACAGGTGCCACCCTCTCCCTCTTTTTTTTGTTTTTTTTTTTTTTTGGTTTAGGATTCTTTGAGGGTACAAAGAATGAGGTTACAGAGGTTGCATTTGTTAGATAAAGTCCCTCTTATAATTGTGTCCCGCCCCCAAGAGGTATGCCATAAACTATGACCCTCCACCCTCCGCCTTCTCCCCTCACCCCACTGCCTCATTCCCCTACCCCCACCCTTTGTATTAGCTCATCTACTGCCTTCAGATTAGAATTGAGTACATTACATTCTTGCTTCTCCCTTCTTGTGATGCTTTACTAAGAAGAATGTGTTCCATCTCCTTTCAGGTTAATACAAAACATGTAAAGTCTCCATCTTTTTTAATGGCTGAAGAGTATTCCATGGTATACATATACCACAGCTTGTTTATCCATTCCTGGGTTGGTGGGCATTTAGGTTGTTTCCACATTTTGGCGATTGTAATTGGAACTGCAAAAAACAATCTAGTGCAAATGTATTTATAATAAAATGACTAATGAAATTGAAAACAAAAGAATCGTTCAGAAAATTAACAAAATGAAAAGTTGGCTTTTCAAAAAAATAAATAAAATCAATAAGCTTTTGGACAGATTAACTAGAAACAGAAAAGTAAAATCTCTAATAACATTAATCAGAACCGGTAATGGAGAAATAACAACAAATGTCACAGAGATACAAGAGATTATCTCTGAATACTACAAGAAGCTACACCCAGAAATTTGACAATGTGGAGGCAATGGATACCTGGAATTGCAACCTCTCCCTAGACTTAACCAGAAGAAATAGATCTCTTGAACAGACTGATTTCAAGAATTGAGATCAAAGAAACAATAAAAATCTCCCAACCAAAAAAAAAAAAAAAAATCTCCCAATAAAAAAATGCCCTGGCCTAGATGGCTTCACACCAGAATTCTATCAAACCTTCAAAGAAGACCTTATACTCATGCTGCAGAAATTATTCCAAAAAATTGAGAAGGAAGGAATCTTCCCCAACATGTCCTATGAAGCAAACACCACACTAACACCAAAAATAGGAAAAGACCCAACTAAAAAGGAGAATTTCAGACCAATTTCACTAATGAATATAGATGCAAAAATTCTCAACAAAATCCTAGCCAATAGATTACAGCTACACACTAAAAAAATCATTCATCACGATCAAGTAGGTTTCATCCCAGGGATGCCAGGCTGGTTTTACATATGCAAATCCATAAACATTATCCACCATATCAACAGAAGCAAAAACAAAGGCCATATGATCCTCTCACTAGATGCAGAAAAAGCATTCTATAAAATTCAGCATCCTTTTCTAATTAGAACATTTAAGAATATAGGCATAGGTGGTATAAATATTTTTTAGTGTTCAAGTTAGATTCTAGCCTTTTCATTCTAAATTGTGGATCAACTAAAGACTTATGCCAGGATCTTTATTACAGCTGCAGACCAGCCAACACGCTACTCAGGAGCCCAGCAACTACGATTGTGCAGAGCCTGCCCTGACCTGCAGTTCCCATCGGGAATCTTAATACTCACAGTGGAGGCTGCATGACACCCTGGTGAGCAAAGGAGGTCACAGTCAAATTCCAGGGCAAAGTGGCCGGTGACCAGTGGGTGCCGTGGGTGCCATATTTCTATGATGGGTGTGCATTTACCTCATACAGGTCAAAGAGGGGTAGGAAAAGAAAGGTGTTTTGTTTTGTTTTTTCCAAAAAAGGTAAAAGACTTTACTCCAAAAACAAATGTGGCTGAAAATGCACAAAGGCATAGCTTTAAAGCCTGTCACTTAGATAGAGTGAAAGAAAAACAAGAAAAAACTAAAGAATAGATGTTATTTTCTTCTTTCCATTGTGTCAACACTCTGGCAAAAACATCTACAATCGAGGGTGTCCGACCTTTTTTTTTCTCTGCTGCACACTGAAAGAAGAGTTGTCCTGGGCCACACATTAAAAACACAAACACTAACAAAAACTGATTAGGAAAAGAAAAAAAAGAAAGTACGTGAATACTTTTTTGTCATATCTGACACCACAGACAAGCAAAAATAGTCCTTAAAAACTCAGCATGTGGTCCACAGGCACAGTCTACACCAAACCACTGGGGCAAAATCATCGGTGCCTCCCATGTTTCTGACGCAATGGTGCTCCCCAAACTGCACACAAAAACAGACTAACAGGGGGGTCTACCCGTGTCTCTTACATTATCAATCCTATGAGAGGCACTGATAATAAGTGTTCTATCTGAATAACATTTCTCGCCCTCTTCCATAAGCACAGACAGTTGGGACAAGGACTACGCCCACCTAAGACTATACCAGGTCAGATGGTAGATACAGCCACCCTCAAGTGACTAAGTTAAAGCCAATGAAATGTAAGAAAATGTGAGTATGAGTTCCAGCCTCCTGCCACTAAAAGAGACTGAAGGCTCTTTCTCTCTTCCTGCTGCCTGCAATTTGATGTGCTGGTTGGAACTGTCACCTTGATCCATGAAAATGGGTCAAAGCAAAATAAAAAGATTTTCAGACCCAGAATGTGGGACAATATTGCATCCTTGACTGCCTATCTTCCAATTTCCTTGATGTAAGAGAGAAACATTCACGTGTACACACCACTCTTATTTGGACGTTATGGGTAATACGTAGTCAGGGAATAGGGTACTAAATCCTAACTGATAAGAAGCCCAGTGAGGTACCCAACAAGAAGGAAAATCTCACATACCATCATTCCTTATGGGCAAGCTTTACCTTCATTTATTCCAAGAATTTTTTTCCATATGTTATTTCACATGAAAAACTCCTTATCCAATGAAGTTGCCCCAGTGAACAGTAAAACCCAAGTCTAAGTGTCCGAGGTAGAATGAAAATAAAGTTATTTTGGTAAAAAAAAAAAACTCTTTGGCTTCACAGTACTGAGAGGATTTAAAAGTCTCAAACTTACAAATATTACATCAGCATATTTTGTAATAAAATGTCTATTAAGGGATGAGCACAGAATAATAAAATCCCAGTGCTGTGTTGAGCACTGGGCCCCAGGCCGGGCTCACTCCTCTGCTAAGTGAATGACTTCTTGCTTACACTTTCATGGCCTCCAAGTTGAACTTAAACCTCAACAAACTACATGCCAGTAGGCATCAGGTGGCAGGTGGGGGTGCAGGGAAAGGGTCTGGTGATACTAAACTCCAAACATTCAATCCATTAAATCCATGAGTTTTCCTGCTGTGCTGTACTGAGCACATTCCATGCATAGCTCGTTTTTCTTTTTTAAATTTATTGGGCTACAACTGACAAAAACTGTACATTTCTATGGTACATCACATTTCACAGTATACACTATGAAATAATTATCACGATTGAGCTAATTAACATAGTCATCACCCCACAGTTATCTTTTTTATGTGTGTGGGAATCAGTAAGGTTATGTGTAACTAATCGAACAGTGGCCTGAGTAATAAAGAGCTCTGGAGTCAGACTACTTCTGTTTATATCCAGAATCCTGGACAAGTGATAGGGTATTAAGAAGATCCTTTCAACTCAGTGCCTCAAGTTCTTCATATACTATGAGGCTAGTAATATCTCATATCTAATAGGGCTATTGCATGAAATGAGAGAAAAAAAACTACTTAAAATATATTAAATGCTTTAAAAGTGCTATTATTTTATAAATACATATTAATTTTATTTTAACAATTGCAGAAGCCAAAGATAAAAAATGTTAAGATAGATGCTGTTGACCAATGAACAACAGATGAGCCAGCCCTGTGTCATCCAGTACCACGGTCACTAACCACACGTGGCTACTGAGCACTTCCAACGTGGCCAGTCCAAGTTGACGTATGTTCTACGTATAAAATACATACCAGATTTCAAATGCTCATTTCAACAAAAAGAAGCATATAAACATATTGCTAATACCTGTATACTGATTATATGTTGAAAAACATTTTGGATACATGCGGTAAAACAAATCATTAAAATATCCTTTATCTGTTTATTTTTATGTGTCTTAATATAGCTATTAGAACATTTAAGTTACACATGTGGCTCACATGATGTCAAACGGACAGCAATGACATAGAGAAATCTCTGTGACGGTCATGTGTCCTTGGAAGACACAGTGAACAGGGCTATGCGTCACCAAGCAGAGGCATGGGCTCACTCACAGAAGTAGGCTCCACTGTATGTAAGCTTGGGGCAAGGTCTAGTACTATGACTAATTAAAGAAAAACTGAACAAGGTACAAAATGCAAAGCCTCAGTATTTACCAGGTGTTGTTCATTGTCAGAGAGTAAAGTAGGTGTTATTACCCCCCACCTCCCCCCAACAATGCACACACACTCTGGATGAAAAAACAGACTTGAAAGTTTAAGGTATAAAACCTGTGAGGTCATAGAAGTGGGACCTTACCTATCCTGAACCCAAGGTCTCAGTTTCCACTCCCATCACATTCTCTCCACCCCACTGGCCTTTAATTGTCCCTCCCCACTAACAATACGAGTTTATCCAGAGAGAATGCAAAGCAATTATCACAAATAGTGAGCTCTTTAGCAAGCACAATTCAAAGATAAATGCAGAGGTAGAGCACTGAAAGACAAGCAGGAAATTATCAGTCATTCTGAGGAGTTCTTACTGAAATCAAAGTCATCCCTACTTCATGCCCAGCCACCTCTTAAGGTCTGACAAAATGAAAGAGGCTGCACAAACAAGTCTTCCTGGAGGTGTACTACAGAGAAAAGCAGGAGATGGGAAGAAGGCCAGCACACACTGTGCCACCTTATGGTCCTGCAAAATCGGAAACAGTCTGTCATCAGCTGTCACAGAAAGTTTCTAGCCAATGCTCTCCTAAAAATAATTCTAGTGGACTATATCAAAGTGGATAGGGAGGTGAATTCCCTTTTGAAACAGATAATCTGATTTCCCTTCGACTACCCTTATTGTATATATGGCTTAACAACTAGTAACAACAGCTGACATTTATTGACCCCTTAATATATGCCATGCATAAATCTAAACCTCTTTAGGTGGATTATTTGAAAGTCACTTCTCTATGAGGTGGCACCCTTGTTTTCCAAATGATGAAGCTAGAGCCCAAAGAAATTATGAAAAATGGCTCAGGTAGTAAAATGGGGGGACAGAGTCACCTGAGGTTCATGCACTTTGGCACTGGCTTGAATTCTTCAAGTCATATCCTCCAGACTCTAGTCAAGATACAGGGCGGCCAGAGCCTTGCAATGCCAATGATGTGATTTAATCAGCTTGTAGACACGACTAAAATCTCCTCTCCTTCTCACCTACCTTTGAAACTCTTATCATGCTTGCTCATGCCATTGTGCCTTTGTACAAAATGTTTGTTCCCTCCGCCTGGAATACCTTTCTTTCTTCCGAACCTTATTGAGATGAAACCTCCAGGAAATCTTCCCCTTGACATTCCCCCAAATTAGGTCATCTTATCCTTTTTGTGTCCCTTCTACACCTCATACACACATCTGTCCCTTCCTACGTGGCCTTGTCCTTACTGGGGTACAGATTCCTTAAACATGAATGTCAGTAAGTGCAATGTTTGCTGGTATGAATTCCTCTACAGAAGAAATTCCACCATTCATCATTGCATTTCCAAATGTGTATCTTATTATAACCAGTGAACAAAAGCTTGAGCAGTAAAGTGAGTGAAGAAAAGCAAACAGTCTTAGAAAAGCATTCCACGATAGCATTTGTGTTATCCAAATAAGTTCGTGGCCAGACTCAGCGAGGCCCAAGAAGCAGCAAAGGATTTCTCTGAGGAGTTGCAGCACGAGGAACTCGCTTTTGCAGACAATATTGTTCTCAGGCAGGAAGGACTTCGTGCCTCGGTACCATCTGGTATTTCATGGCAATGTTCCGCAGGCTGAAGCCATGTTTGTAAGAAATGGTGATTTTTATCTTCATCACAAGGATATGGACAGACTCGGCAGCAGACAAGCACGTGCCGATCTAAAAGCTTGCCACCTGCTCATGCCAGTGGCCTTTTCCAGCAGCAGATAACTGGTTTGACAGAAGTGCTTTAAAAGCAGGACATATGAGTTAAAATTGCTTTCCTCAGAAATGTTAGAAATTTTTGCTGTTTCTAAATTAGGTGTGTTACGGATGAGAAAATGGTTTATTCGCAAAGGAAGAGAAAAAGGGGAGGAAGGCCAGGATTCCCAGCCCTCCATCCCTGTTGACCATCTTCCTGACATCAGCAATGGTAGAATCTCCATAAGATGAACATGAGGTTTATTCCTTCAATTTAATTTGAAAGCTTTTGAATAAAAGTAACAGAACCCCCGATTCAAAATGTGCTATTGAACAATGGCAGGGGGTTATTATCACATATCTCAATATATCGGAAAGCAAGAGGGTTCTAGTTAGTTAACAGGCTGCTTGGCAAAGTTTTCTTATGGCCCAGGCCTTATCCATTCATGGGCGATGTCCAACCTTTTTTTTTCCGGACACACACTGGAAGAGTAAGAGTTGTCTTGGCCCACACATTAATACACAAACACGAAGGAAAGCTGATGAACAAAATATATTTACCCGGACTTTGCACGGTGTCTGACACCACAGACAAGCAAAGCAGCCCTCAGTCTACTTGCAGCCCCTGGGCCACAGGGTGCTGTGTGTGGGCTCCAAAGAGGCTATGAACTCTTTGCAAAGCTTCCTTATACAACAAAACACTGAAGAAGAAAAAAATCTTATTCTGAGAGAAAAATAGAAGAGGAGGAAACGTTCCCAGTAGCAGCACACCTTCTCTATGCATGCCCCCCACGTCTCACTGGCTGGAATTAGTTGATGGGTTTACCCCCAAAGAAATCACTGGGGTAAGGGAAATGGAATATCCTTTATATTCTAGGATCCACTAAGCATCCTAGACTCACCATGGGGACTAAGGGGACATCTAGTCACCTCTGTATAATGGTGTGAGCTTGATATCTGAATAAACCCAAGGGTCTGTTAAGGAAAAAGCAGGAAAAAGGGTAGCTAGAAATCAATAGGCTCCTAGCACTGCTGCTGTGTCCTGGTCTTCCCAGAAAGGAAGCCGGAACTGGAAAACTGCACACAAAAGACCAAGACTGACAGCTTGGTCCGCCTATTTGAGTATTTCCCTTACAGATAATGAAATCCTATTCAGTACACAAAAGAGATAGCTGCAACACTTTTAAAAATAATTTATTTGAAAGAAGTTCAGTCATATTTATTATTGCATTTATAGGCATGCATTTAGGGACTCAAAATGCAAGGGTCACACTACTCTCTTAATAACGAATACCAACTTATATTGATTCCTTTCTTCAATATTGCAAAATTTAGCTGGCAAAAATGCCATGCTACCTCCAACAGGTCATTACAAACATATTTTTACCAGCAAACTCAAGGATTTGTGAAGATGAAACAGACAAAAGCCCTCTGCAAGACTGGCATTAAAAGACCTGAATACTTATGGTGAGGTGACATAAAATATTTGCTTTAGATTTTCTGATTATAAAAGCAATTTGAATTTATGTATGAAATACTACTGATAAAGACAGGCAAACTTTTAGCACCTTTGTAAGGCAAAAAAAAAAAAAAAAAAGAGAAGAATACGTAATAATTATCCTAGCAAGAGAGATAAGCAAATAAAAGTTTAATCTTATTAGTAATTAACAAGGAAACAATAAACAAACCAAAAATAAAGGTACTTTAAAAAGAAGGCTGCTTCTAGGCATAGTTTTAATTGAACAGTTATTTTCTGCTTCACTGCTGAATTTAGCAAACGTGCCACATGGTTCTTTCATATCAGGTAGGGTTGCCAAGCTAAATATAGGATTCCCATTTAAATTGAAATTTCAGGCAAACAATGGATAATTTTAATTTTTGCATTTTTTGTTATCTGAAATGTATTCTTAATATAACTATGTGCCATGTAATGTTTGGGATAGACACTGAAAAGTATCTATTATTTATCTAAAATCCTAATTGCAATGTAACTGGTTGTCCTATATTTGTACCTCTATTGTACATTCTGACCTTCAACTCTAAGTCTTTGACAACTTCTTCCCTTTGTTCTTGGGATTGTCTTATGTTTCTCTGCCCAGTTCCCTTCATGTCTTAGGACTTCAAATGTCTCATGGCTCTAGTCAGCTCCAAATCCACAATCTTTTTACTGCTGTCTGAAAAAGCGGCTCCAAGGAAATTGTCACAGCAGAACTCAACATGCTGTGCAAAACTAAAGCCAGACAAATAGCTGAGATGCCACTAAGAGGCCTGTGTGATCACTTTTAAAGAATGAAGAACCAGTGAACAAGTCCCAAGTACGGATAGTTGCAATCTCCTATAAAGTGTTGTTAGCTTTGTTTTAATGCAGGTACTGAACATCTACACAATACCTACTTTTTCAGCATTTGGGAAAGCATGGCCTGGAAAGAGATACAGTTATATATTCCCTGGAAGAGTGTGGTGTTTAGTTAGGTTTGGGATTGGCTAAAGATATCAATGATGAGCTAAGAAATATACCCAAAGGTAAGGAGGGGTCTGTAAGTATATTTAGACTTATTTACACAGCAGGCTGCTTTGCTGTAACTTCTAGTTTTGTTTGACTGACGTAAAATGGAAAGATAAATACAGCATACACAGGGTAAGCCTCCAACCAATTTTTACATCAGGCTTTTCCTAAAAACAAAGAAATATGAGCAGAAACACTGCCTGGTTTATGTAATTATGAATCATATTTTAAGATTCAGGCACTTCTTATAAGACTTAGCCTTTTGTCAACTTAGAAAACACGGCACATAAAGATAATTTCTCACTAGACATGATATAGGGTGGAACTGAAATAATGCGTAAGATTCATCCATCTGTTCTAGTGAGGGGAAGCCTGGCCACGGGGCAGTGGAAACTAACAACTTGTTCTCCTTTACCTGGTGTCCAGGAGAATTTTCCCTCAAACACAACCTAACCTTGATCTATCTGAAACATCTAGAAGGTGTATGACAACCTTTTGTGGTGACTTTACACCAAACCTACAAGAAAAGTGTTTCCTAAGACCAAACCTGCCATATTGTAAGACATTAAAGCAATTCAAGTAAGCATGGAAAGGGTCCCACAATAGACACAGTACAAAGAAGCCTCCAAAGTCAGCAGAAACCACAAGATGGAGATGGGTCACCTCACACTGAACTCCTCGGTGACCAAGTGCCCCACACACTGCCACATGATACACTGGTCCAAAGAGAAAACCTACATGATATCCAACACATAAATAAGACCATTACATAGTGAGATGCTATGCAGTAAGGCTACGGGATGTGCACTTTGGTCCTACACCCTTGTCTCTTGGTAAAAGGCAGGTGTCTCTTTGGCTCCACCCCATTGCTGCCCACCTATTGACAGACAAGAGGGCCACGTCAACTTGGAAAAGGGCAAGTCCTTAGTCGCTCTCCATTAGCAGTGCAAGTATTATCAGCTCCATCTTGTAGGATAAACTTAAATTCACAAAACAGATGTCTAAGAAAACTCAAAAGGAATTCAGGAAGCTAAAAACTGAAAGACATAATCTAGGATGTGAATAAATAGAACAGAAAATCTTAAATATTTTTGTGCTAAAATGGATCTGAATTTTTTTCGTAGTGGAAGACACTATTCTAGCATTAGTTTCTTTCTTAATTTCTCTTGCACAAAATTCTATTAACAAACACTGTTTATCCTCTAAAGGTATCTAGGTTATTAAATTACAGAATCACTGAAAATTATTTTTGCAGCAAAGAATGGATACCACATTCTCATGCTTTCTGGAAGAGAATTCTAAACTCCTGAGTGTTATAAATCCCTGAAATGTACCTGGACATAACTTTGGAATCTGGCTTATAAGTAAGGTGGAAAAAGAATTATAATATCATACAGAAATTAAAGGCATACATTAAAAATTACAAATATCATTTATCACCAAAAACTGTTAGTATATTATACACAATTATGTGAAGTAGATAAAATGTCAACACTGAAGACAAATTTTGCACAATCCAAAGACTTCCATGTGACAGTCTGTGATTTGTTACATTTTCACAATCATTAATCACAAACCCTACCTTTACCTGTCAAAATGCCTGGTAAACCCTTTGGGTTTACAGTATTGTTTTCAGGGCCCCTTCCTTGAAAAAATACCTGCAATAGGTTAAAATGAACCCATCGGTAATGTATACTTAAAGCATAACTACTCAACATTAGTTTACTAGGCTAACAACCTGCTCCTAAAAGAATAGGGCATGTCCGAGCAGCGCCTGTGGCTCAAGGAGTAGGACGCCGGCCGCATATACCGGAGGTGGTGTGTTCAAACCCTGCCCCGGCCAAAAACTGCAAGAAAAAAAAAAGATAGGGTATGTCAAATCATAAATTTCCCCACTGTTTGGGAATTGGGAAAGGCAGATGAAAAGATGAGAGAGGGCAACTAGATGATTACGGAATGAAAGGAAGAGGAAGAGAAGAGACAAATGGGAGTGTATATAATCTGATACTGAGATTGAAACCTCTACTCCCCAAAGGGAGACATCCCAAGCAAGTAATCAGTGGACGTTTTGGCGTACATTAACTTACTGCACCGTCCTGGGGTAAAAGGATTACTTATTCCTGAAAGTGACGGGTACCTATAAATTAGTTTCCTAATAGTGCTCAGATTCTGCAAGCATGTTCTTGAATCAAAATCTGGTAGGATATAAATACTCAAGTCAAAGATAAATTATCTAGGAAAAAGAAATGCATTTTTTTCTGCTACATATACATGAAGCATGGAAATTTATTCTCACATTATTCCCTGTTTAAGCCTGAAGCTTTTCACATCACTTCTCTATTACTGCATCACCCTCCAGTCCCCTAAATGCATGCAAACAGGAGGATTTAAACTTTAAAGCAATTAACGGACTCACTTTGCATTTATTTTTTTATTTTTTTATTAAATCATAGCTCTGTACATTAGTGCAATCGCGGGGTACAATGTGCTGGCTTCATATATAGTCTGAAACATTTTCATCAAACTGTTTAACATAGCCTTAAAGGACTCTGTTACCATTTATTATTTATTCAAACAGCCAGTAACTCAATAATTCAGCCACTATTTCATGAGAATCTACTACATAGCAAATACTCTGACAGAAACAGTAGAGGTAAAAACAAAATAAGCCTAATGTGAAATAACGGCATAGTGATATGGTGGGAAAAATACACCCTCCCTTTCCAACCCCTTACAAAATAAACAAAGGTACTTCAACAGGAGTGTTCAAATATAGTTCTGACTAAATTTAGGAAAAGTTTCACTTCCTAGATCTTGGTTTGTAAAATAGTAGAATTTAGCCAACGGCTATGGCTGTCAAAAATTAGATGACTCATGTAAAGCAAGCTCAGTTGTACATAGTATATAAACACACAAATGATACAAATGCTTGCAGGTTCCGGAGGACACACACAGACTCCACCCACTGGGGAGGGGGTGTGTATTTCCCTGAGTGTATAGCTTTCCCAACCAATATGTTGCTGGGCGTGGAAGAGACCTTTTATATTTAATTTTTGTTTTACCCTTTTAAGCAACCATTCAAAAATTTAAAGCAGTTGAATTTTAACAATAAAATACAATACAAAACATTTTCCCCCATAAATGTTTTTAATTCAGAAATTGTCATCTAGCAAGTAAGGTGTAGTACACCCCACCAAAAAGAGGCTGGGCTGTCCTTCCAAAAACCACCTCTCTCTTTCTCTCTCTCTCAGCCTCTTGCTAAATCAGTCAGTACAATTAATTTAGTCACAATTTATCATCAAAAAAGTTTTATTTTGCATACACATGTATTTAGTTTTCATTATAATTAATTGTTTTTGCTTTTCACAATTTTCCTTATTAACATACAAAGTAGTGCTGGGTATCACTACTACTACTACTGCAACTATTATTTTTCTTGATCATTATTACATTCTTAAATTAATATTCCTATGTTGAATTTAATTGTGTATTTATTAATTGATATTTCTATATCTACTATAACTTTTATTTTATCAGTTAACCAAAATCTAACTTTTGAAGAAATTTGATAAATAAGTAGAGAAATGTTTCCTTATAAAATAGTAATAATTAATACAATTTCATTCAGATGATTTGCTGAAGGGCCTTCAGAATATATATTTTTCAAACTTTTTAACTTATGAATTTAATATCTATATAGTGTGAATTTCTAAATTTTAATTATTAGATTAAATGGAAATTTATATTTCAGCATCTCCTAAGCTGCTTTTACAATTTTTTGTGCAGTTTGTTTTAAAACACTCTTTTTTTTGAGGCAGAGTCTCAAGCTGTCACCCTGGATAGAGTACAGTGGCATCACAGATCACAGCAACTTCCAATTCCTGGGCTCAAGCGAGTCTCTTGCCTCTGCCTCCCAGGTAGCTGGGACTACAGGCACCCGCCACAATGCCCAGCCATTTTTTGGTTGCAGCCGTCATTGTTGTTTGGTGGGCCCTGGCTGGATTCGAACCTGCCAGCTCAGGTGTACGTGACTGGTACCTTAGCCAGTTAAGCCACAGGCACTGAGCCTTAAAACATTCTTAAGAACATAGACAAACTTGATTTTTTGGTTCATAGTGTCCTTTAGAACTTTCTATGTATATAGATTAATCTTTTACAGATCTTTTTTTCTATTAAAACAGCCAACTTTTTTCTTTTTAATCAAAAATGTCTTTAGATAATAGTAACAACAAAAAAAAGTTTGCTATTAGTCAAGCAACATGATGGGGATAAGATCTTGAAAATCATTTAATGAAATAGGGTATGAGAGTAGCCTTTTGAACTCAAGGTCATACAATAAATACCTAAAACCAAAATGTCTCGTATAAACTGTAAAATCACTTATTTTATCAGCTACATATTTCAAAATTATATTGTATTTGGGACCAAAGAAACAAAGGATATTGAAAAGATATCAGTTGTCAATAGTTTTAGAAAAGATAAAGCTATCAAATGACAGAGACAACACTAATTCAAAAGATTATTAAATCAAATGAATTTCCATTACATATTCATGAATCCCCAGATATTAAAAACGATATTCTGGTTTAAATAAAAATGAAAATCTCTGAAAAGTAATGCTTGGAAGAGTACTATTTGTTTTGCAAAGGAATGCCCAAATAAACTCCTGAGGATAAAATTCAGAGTGGCAAAAGAAAACTGGGAAGTGTAATAAGACATTATACAAACAGGGCCTGTTTATATTCTGGACTGAGAGGAATATGTAAAGTCTTCGACATCAAGAGCTTATTCTGAAAACATTGCAATTCAAGTAACACATAGTTCTCTTCCAAAGAAGCTTCCCTAGATTCCACATTAACTTATGTTAACATAATAGTGAATATAATAAAATCCAAGCTGTTACTGTCCCATCTGTTTTCAGCTTTTATGTGAAGAAATGGGATCAGACCATCACCTTTGGTGATTGTTCCCTACCACCGTATTTCAGTGGTCCAGAAAAGGCTTTAAGTTTAATCTAGAGTTTATGAGTTAAAAGTTTTTTGGGTTTTTTTTTTTGTTGTTTAAGAGAATTGAAACACCTTTTTTTTTTACATTTCACATTCATTGGGTATTTATTACTTTCAAAAGGTAACTGACTGAAGGAAAAGTGAAAGCACTAAGTAAAAATTACAAGAACTGTGTGAATACCCATCAACACAGATGAAAGTCATAGATTTGAAACAGAAATTTGGCTTAGAAGCAACTTGTGAACCTTATCATTTGAACACCAATACTACAGGGCAACATCTAAATATGTCTATATAATAGTCATTATTTTCAAATTTTGGATATGAGAAAGTTTAAATCAATTTGACATTTATATTATCAAATATATATAATCACATTTGTTAGAAGAGATACCAGATTTAAAGAATAAGAAGTTAGATTTAAAAGAAAAAAAAAAGGAAGAGATGTTAAAGAACATTTGGACCCATGATATGTAATTGAACTTCCAAATACTTTGATGTTCTCCATGTCATCATCATGTATTACAAAGAAAATAGCATGAATTCTTTCCTCTAACAGTCCCAATCTCCTTCAATTTATGAAGTGAGGTAGAGAAGGTGCTATCACACTGAGCAACCTCCAGGGGGACTTTTTTCAGTGAGCGATATTTACCTGGCAGCCTCGTATCTGCACACGTGTCGGGGAGAGCTCTGAAACAGGGCCCAAAGGCAAACTTTTCAAAGAATACTGGTCAGCTTCTGCTAATGCAAGTTAGTCCTATTTTATAAAGTGCTCTGTAGTTTAATAAATTTAGCATCTCTGAACTCCTCTGTGACAACACAGGGAATGAAAATGTCTTTAGTTGGGAGTCACTAGGCCAAACTCAGAACTCTAGTTTCCAGTCCAGATGCTTTATGATGATTTATGTTCTAAATTTAAGCAGCCCTCACATATGTATCTCAAAAATGGGCTGAATTTTAAAAATTATTGACTAATACCCTAGTGCCCAAATTCTTGTTTGGACATTCAATCCCTAGTTGAATTTTATTTATTTATTTATTTTTACAAAACAACCCACTAGCAACTGCTACATACTTGCAGATTAGGAGAAGTAAAGAAAATTTGTAATTTAATTAAATGAAAAAAATAACATTAGTCATTATCCAAATAATATTTTCTGTGCAGAACGAAATCCAGTTTAGAAGAAATAGAAAGTTATGGAAGGTTTAGTTACCTAGGCCAGGCCCCATTAGCCTAGATGTCTTCTTAATTATACTCACATAGTACAGAGAGAAAAAAGTAAGATTGGCAGAGACACGAGATAATCATGCAACTATAGCTATGATTTTCCAACATAATTCGATTTTTACTACCTAAAATACTAAATTTAAGTTTAAAAAACCAACAATATTTGACAAATGACATTCACGGCCTAACATTTTCCTAGTAGAGAAGCATCAAATCAATTAGAAAGCAGAATCAAGAAAAGTTGAACCTGCTTACCCACTAATACTTTGCTAATAACCTCCTTGCAGTTTGATAGTACCTTGAGTTAAAATTTTAGTTATTCCTCTACAAGTATTAGCATCTGACGCCCATAAAATTATGTTTCTTTTGCTGAAAAGTGACAAGCCGTATTCATTTTCATCGTGCCTGCGGGTTCTCAAATAAATGACTTTCTCCCTACTTTTGGTGTTCTACATCTGCCTTAGCAGAACAAAGAAAGAGGCCAAAAACAAGCAAATCTTCTAGAGTTGGAATAAAATATTACAAATTCTTTCCAATCCTTCCTGTTAAGATCCTTTTAAACACTGCATGTGTGTTGTAATGACCACAGGGAGCAAATGCAATCTCACATCTTATTTTTCAAGCTTCTTCTATTTGATGAAAAGCACCATGATTAAATGAAATAGCAATATTTTTTAAAAAGTATCCCAAATACTGAAACTACGAGCCTGATGTAGGTATAAACCACATGAACTTCTGTATCTATGCCTCTTAAAAAATAAACTGTTACCACTTGTTAAATAGGTATATGCTATCCAATCATCTCTAGCACTCTTAGAACACTATATGAAATCAGACCCAGAAGGAGATGGGGCAAAAGCTTCTTAAGCCCCAAGGAAGCGATTTACATATATTTACTGATGTTCCCGAAAGCAGTTCTTACAACTGATGCTATGCCACTTTTCAGAATTGTAAAGAAGTGAGCTCACTCAATTATTTGTCTATCATGAAAGCCTTTGGGATTAAAAAAGCAAAGCGATAGCTGCTAACCACCAATGATTTTTAAACTTATCTCCATTAACAGAGTTTGGGGGGTGGGAAATGCCAGAAGGAAATAAATAAATTAAAGCTTCCAAGGTTAACACCATTAAAGAGTGCATCAGAAGGGAAATTTTAATACAAACCAAAAATGGTGTCTAAAGATTTTCTCATTCCAAGAAAAAAAAAAATTAGAAGTCCTTAAAGAAAATTAATGAGCCAAGGAATCTTTAGGTATTAATAGTTTCAGGATAGGAAACCACAGCTCTATGAAGTTGAATGGGTAAGAAGAACCGTCATTTTTCCCTCTAAATCAGCGGTTCTCAACCTGTGGGTCATAACCCCTTTTTAACAATGAAAATACATTGCGGCATTAGGAAGGTTGAGAATGACTGCTCTAAGTAGAAAATCATAGTCAACAATCTTAAGAGCCATTGTTAAAACCAGTGCAGTCCGTTCTGTTTGGATTTGTTTACCTGACATCTTTAGCTACCTTCCTGAAAATTAGGATCCAGCAATGTAACACAATTTATTATGCCCTTGAATAGCAGTATTTCATTGAAAAGACATGCATTCTTAAGAACAACGTAGCAGATTCAGCCTGCAAAACACATGATTAAAGATGTGGATTAAAATGTAAAAATTAGAGAAAAACTAAAATGCTATTTTAATAAATTAACCATTTTGGGTTTTTGTTTGTTTGTTTGTTTTGATGCAGGGTCTCACTGTGCTGGCTGGGATAGCATGTAAAGACATCATCAGAGCTCATTGCAACCTCAAACTCCTAAGCTCAAGAGACCCTCCAGGCTGACTCACAAGTAGCGAGGACTGCAGGTGCCCACCACTACACCCGGCTAACATTTCTATTTTCCATAGAGATGATGTCTTGCTTTGTATCTCAGGCAAGTCTCAAACTCTAGCTTCAAACAATTCTCCTGTGGCAGCCTACCAAAGTGCTAGGATTATGGGTGTGAGCCACGGCATCCAGCCAGAGTTACATTTCTTTTCTGATTTTTCAAAAGTACAAGCAGAAAAAGATTACCAGTACATTTCATCGTGCAAATCACGTTGTAAATGGAAGTATATGGTAGGGGTAGTATTTCTGAATGGGCAGAAATTACTTGGGGTTTTACATAAAAGATTATTGAAACTTCTGAAAATTATGTAGAAGAGCTAATTTCATTAGAATACATAGCCATTATACTGATTTATAGAGGACTTTAATGATTTTAATGGATTAAGGGGGTAGTATTCAGAAATGAGACTACAGGGATACAGAATTCTTTCTTGTCCAGACTTCTGCTATTAATCCAATTGTCACCACTTCAGAAGAAAGCCACTTATCATCATAATTTGATTTTAATATTACATTGCCTAATTCTATTCAAATTATATGGTAAACGTTTAAAGCTAGCTAGCAAAGGAAGAATCACAGTCTAAGTAGGATTAATTCCTAAGTGAGAATATAAAATAGAAGCCAACTACAGGTCACATAAACTCTTTATTAACTAATTTAGTCATAAGTTTATATTTATGTGGGTATAATTTGTATACATAGAGCCATAGTATGCATATATATATGTATATATGAACATAGGCATAGAGTACAATGAATAATATTACATAAAGAATATAATCATCAATTACATATTACACATAAACGTGTATTGGTATATCTACATTGTATAATTACTAAGTAAACTGCATAATTACCCAATCAACTAGGCACATAAAAATACATTCTTTTTTTTTTTTAGAGACAGAGTCTCACTTTGTCTCCCTCGGTAGAGTGCTGTGGCATCACAGCTCACAGCAACCTCCAACTCTTGGGCCCAGGCCATTCTCCTGCCTCAGCCTCCCGAGTAGCTGGGACCACAGGTGCCCGCCATAACGCCCGGCTATTTTTTTTTTTTTGCAGTTTGGCCGGGGCCAGGTTTGAACCCGCCACCCTCAGTATATGGAGCCAGCACCCTACTCACTGAGCCACAGGCACTGCCCATAAAAACACATTATTAAGCACTGTATATGCTAAGCAAACAAACAAGTCATCATTAGGTTTAAGGAATACAGAAGAAAGATGGAAGGATAGTCCTGTTGTAAAACAATCTTCAGTTATGAAAATATAATTGTATGTGTATGTGCTTAGGTAATATATATTTATAAATATGTTTAATAAATAATTTGTTTTTCATGTTTAGTAGCAATAAGCTAGCATTCAATTGCATATATTCCTAATAAATCTCGCTAAAAGTTAACATATTTTCAAGACAAACTGTAAGGATGAAAACAATAAGGGTCAATGGCACCAAAGTTTGGGAAACTAGAAAACATATGGATAACTAGTAACTGAGCTAACAGAATCCAGAAAGGTAAATTCTAACCTGATAATGGGAAGAGTTAAGTACCAACTGTGATCAATACCAAAGGATCCCTGAAAAATCTCAAACACTGTCAGCATCAAATACCTCTGGCACTGTATGGGTAAAAGTAGGATTGGAAGGGGAATATAACTCAGAAGCCTTGTTGAAAGCAGTTTATGAAACATCCTTACATCACCTGCCCAGTTCTACGCTGCTGGGCAACAGCCCCTCACCATCTAATAAAAAGACTGAATGTTTCATTTCTGCTCTGGAAAAAAGAGGGTCTGTAGCCTAGAAGATTCAGATATAACTGAAGGTGAATATAATACTGAAAACTAAGGAGTTAAGGGACTATGTTAACCACCAAACTTTTTCTTCACTCCCACCTGGAAAATTGTCAGCCAGGCCACTATTCGTCTCTGAGGAATTAAACTAAAGCCAAGCTGAAATAAATAAATAAATAAAACTGATGGCCAGGGTTCCTCCAAAATAATTAAGCCACATCACAAATTAGTAAGTTTCACCTATATGCTGAGAGCTTACAAATAGTTTTTGAATAACCTTAACTCTTTAAAAAAATGTGCAGACAACAAAAAATTGCCCAAGAGGTAAGAAAAGCATTTAATACAAAAGCTAAAAAAATCAAAATCAGAAAAAAAGCAACTTAGAAGACCAGACCAGAAAAAGGTCAAAAATTCCAACCCTACCCTACCACCCTTACCCTAACTACTTATATGAAAAATAAAAGGTACAACATGAAACAGGAAATTGAAGCCATGAAAAAATATTCAGAGAACAAGAAGGTATGGGAAATTTAAAATACAATGAAAGAAATGAAGCACTCAATAGAGGGGTTGGAAAACAAAGTTCAATAAATCTCCCAAAGGTAGTGGGAAATAAAGGATGTAGAAAATAAAAGTAAAAACATAAATCAGTGAATGAGTAAGGAGGTCCAACAGCTCAGTGGAATTCCAGAAAGAACAGGGAAAACTGAAAAACAAATCATCAACATTCAAGAAAATCCCCCAGAAGGGAAACACATGAATTAAGAAGGCTGAGTTCCTAGAGCAAAGGATAGAAATTAACATGAATCAAAGCACATCATTGAAATTAGAAGATCAGTATTAGAAGGGCTTCAGTCACCTCACAGAAACTAAGGCAACAGGGCAAAGGCTTCAAAATTGAGGGAAACAGATTTGTACTTCAAATTCTTACCAGGTTTTTAAACTATCAGTTGAGTGTATGAAAAAAAAAAAGACATGTTTCAAAATCAAGAACTTTAACAACATTTCTCCCATGCACGGTCTCTTAGGATGCTGTTAGAGAAAGTATTTCATCAAAATGAGACTCTTCCAAGAAAGAGAAGGATAAGGTTATAGTAAACAAAAACTTCAATTGAGGACAGAGGAAAAGGGAATTCTCAAGACGTTGGGGAAGATCTTAAGGATGATGGAGAAGCACCAGCCCCAGAGGTCACCAGTCCAGATGACAGCAGTGTGTCTCTCATGGCAGGTTTGATGAAGGCTGTCCTCATGGTACATGGTGCACACTCGGCTGTGCTTTCAACCTCATGGAGCTATCAAAGAATG
This sequence comes from Perodicticus potto, assembly GCA_963574655.1. NCBI lineage: Eukaryota > Metazoa > Chordata > Mammalia > Primates > Lorisidae > Perodicticus > Perodicticus potto. The sequence continues at coordinate 16,792 of CAUYRH010012779.1, read as the reverse complement.
TGGGCCACCAAAACAAGGGAAAGGCCAAGAAAGAGAAAGATAGGAAGTTTCGGTAACAGGGAAAACAACTCAGAGAAAAGACAAAAGCAATACCCCAAACAAGAAGAAAGGGAAAATTCAGAAACATCTAACAGAGGTGTCCAACCTTTTTAATTCTCTGCCACAAACTGGAATAATGAGTGCTTTGGGCCACTATTAAATACACAAACACTATCAAAAACTGATGAGAAAAAAAGAGAAAAGTCTGTGCATACTTTACAGGACATCCAATACCGCAGATTAGCAAACCAGGCCTCAACTAATCAGCAGGGCTGCAAGTTGGACACCCTGAAAAGTGAACCACAAAGCAAACGGCCCAGATAGTAGATAGAGATGTCTGAAAATACAGAACCACAGAAAAGAAAGTGGGGGAGAAGAGAAGGAAGGAAGGAAGGAAGGGAGGGAGGGAAGGAGGGGACGGAGGGAGGACGGAAGGAAGGTGGGGAGGGAAGGACCTTGGTTGGTTTAGCCAAGAGCTGTGGTTCATGTCTATAACCCCAGATACTCAGGAGGCTGAGGCAGTGGCTTGAGGCCAGGAGTTTGAGGCTGCAATGAACTATGATTGCAACACTGGGCAACAGAGATTTTGTTTCTTAAAAAAAAGTAAAAATTAGAAAAGATGCGTTCCTGAATCTGACCAAATTTTTGGAGGGCTGTGTTGAGAGGCATTTGGATATGATGGGAAAATTAGCAACTGATAGAGAAGATTAAGCACACATACAAGTCATCATTTGCTTTAGAAAAACAAAAGGAAAGAAATATAATCATATAGCACAATGACTCTTGGTCGCCAATAATATTTGGATATGCATAATATGAATAATGAATAGTGATCAGAGCAAAAATATTAATACAACACTATGGAAGTAATGAGAGAGAGAAAGAAAAGCAAAGGGACTAGTGGGATGAGAGTGCCAGATACTAATGCAAGCTGACAGGAAACCTGCAGGTAATGGTTAAAGTTGACAAACTCAGTTATAGCAGTATATTAACATTACACTAGAACCTCTGTAAGCTAATCACCAAGGGACTGTAACCAACTGTCAACATAAGGAACTAGGTCTTTTGTACTCATATGCACATGTGGTGCACATGTCTGTGAAAATTAGGCCAGCTTAACAAAGTGGTCAGTGTAGGGAGGTGGCAAACTATGGAGGTTCTACTATATGTAGAAAAATTAGGAGCAATGTTATACAATTTGTATACAATTGTATAATGTTACACAAATTGATATATAGAGGGAGGTCAGTAATATGAGCATGGCCATATTCAAGATGGACTATATCACAAACATCCAAAATGTTTGAGTATAAAGAGTTCTTATCCATCTTAGTTCATTATGCCTGGCACGAATAATAACAATGGTTATGACAGAAGGAATGCACCTCCCACAACTCAGCTTGGTACAAATACACTGCTCTTCCTGAGATACAGAGTTACTACCTGATTTGTCTCTTATAAATTTATTACAAACAAAGGGGCTCATCTGACACTTTGATGGATTACACAATTGGACTGAACATGTTCTAGCATGTAACAAAGTTCGGGAACTATAAAACAGTGTGTGGCCAGATCAAGATTGAGAAGGCTCACGGTTGCACTGTATACTCCAGAGAAAGTCAGGGCTCAAGTTCCAGTTCCAGTAAGTAGAGTCTCAAGAGCTCTAATTCAGGGATTTTAAAAATCCCATTTGAAAGCACATACAATTACATATATATTTCCTCCTATTCGAAGATGATTGATTACAATGGTCATGGAGAATTCTGGTAAGCTTATACTGCTTACTGCTGACCTGTATTAAAATATGACACATTAATGAATACTTTCTGGAAGCCAAAGGTAGACAGTCACCATCCAGAACCATGACCAGAACATGGTCGAAATCTCAACAAATACTTGATGAGTACCTGGATGAGTGACGGTTCAGTTAGTCACTGAGAGATGGCAGAGGCAGCTAGGAACTCATGTCTCAAGCCCCCAGACTCCACATCTGAAGAAGTGTGTCATCAGCTGCATCAGGGATACAGATCTTCCCATAGCACCTGCTCCTGTAATAATGCTACAATGTCTATTTAAAATAAAGCTGTCTACAATATTTCTCCAACTAAAGCAAGTGCCATTCATTAGGGACACAGGATCTCTGGGGTACAGAGGAACATACAGAGTAACAGTAACAATTCTAGTAGTTAAAGTAGTAGCTAGCAATAATTGAGAACCTGGTGTGTACATGCATTATGCTAGCTGAAATGCAAACTCACTTCACCTTCAAATACAAACCTATATGGTGAATTTTTTATCTCTATTTTATAGTTGATGAGACATACTTTTCAGGTGATATTCCCAAGGTCACACAGCTGCTGGCTGTGGAGCTCTTATACAAATCCCAGGTTTGTTTGATTTTTCACTTAAATTCCTCTGTCTCTTATGAAGGTAAATATATAATGTCTTGGTCTGATTTGTGCTGCTATCACAAAATATCTGAGATTAGGAAATATATAAATAAAATTATATTTGGTTCACAATTCTGGAGGTTGGGAAGTCTATCTTCAGATAGCCTATCTGGGGAGGGTCTCATGCTGCTTTAATTCATGGCAGAAAACGGAAGGCGGGCTGAGTGTGTGCAAAGAGGCCAAACACGAGATGGAGCAAGCAGCTGTCATGCTAACTAATGCAGTCCCAAGAAAGCAATAGCTTACTCCAAGGAGATGGCATTGATGCATTCATGAGGGAGCTGCCCCCACAACCAAATCCACCCACTAGCACTCTCTCTCAATGCTACCAAACATAATCAAAGTTGAACATGAGCTTTGGAGAGGGAAAACCACAATTAAACTACAGCAGACGATACCTATAAATGTCTGAATTATTTGAACCATGGTCATGCAAAAGCAATAAAGAGTGACTGTTAGCCAGGAAAATAATTCAGAAATATTTTGTATCAATTTAAGAATATTTCTATATCTTGGATCATGTTACCAATATGTTAGTTTAATGACCCTCAACCAAACCTAATAATTGCTGTTACCCAGCCTTAAAGACCATGTTGTTGGACCATGGGGTAGAAAAATGAAGAGAACCATCATTCCTTTCACCATTTTTATGAGGTCAGATTCTTCTACAGGAAAACATGCCCTTTAACACCAAGATAATTTTGAAAAGCCATCTTGCTCACACCTACGGAAAGGTGTTAGTAAGGGTTTATACCAATATAAAAGGCAATAAATCTCAAACAAATAAGGCTATTTTAAAAGCCGAAAAGAATGCTTTATGCAGAGATATGGAAAAATGCATGCGAGGAGACCATGACATCCTAGCTGAGGAGAAGAGAAGTGGCAGGTAAAAATCCAAGCCCTGTAGGCTTCTCTAAAGCTCTGCTTCCCATATATAAAGTGGGAATAACAATAGTTTCTACTTCACAGGGCTGATATAAGAATGAAATTAACCAATAAATATAAAGAACCAAGACAAATATTTTAAAAAGTCTAGCATTTAGCAGCCACTTAAATTTTAAAAGTCATTATTCCCTAGAACAATTTAAAAATGAATTCAGGAGAAAGCTGCTTTCCAAAGTGGGTTTCAATGTACACTCTTCTGAAGCAGATACTTTGAGAATTTTTATTTAATTACTTTTTAAATACATAGTTAACGTCCTTGTGATTTTTTTTCTCCCCTCAATAGCTAAAGGATCTTCATTTATTGAATGCCTCCTAGGTTTCAGACGCTAAACTGACAACCTTTTTTTCATCTAATCCTCACAACTCTGTGAGGCTATTGTTATTACTTTCATTTTATATTTATTTATTTATTTTCTTTTTTGAGGCATAGTCTCAAACTGTCATCCTGCGTAAGAATGCCATAGTGTCAAAACTCATGGCAATCTCCAACTCTTGCCTCAGTTTTTCTATTTTTAATAGAGATGGGGTCTCACTTTTGCTCAGGCTGGTCTCATGAGCTCAGGTAATCCACCCACATCAGCTTCCCAGAGTACTCAGATTACAGGTGTGAGCCACTGCCCGGCCTTTTAAAAGTGAGAAAACATGGACTCAGAACTTAAGCAAACTTCCCGTGCAGATAAACATCAGAGCTGGGATTCAAAACCCAGGTCTGTTTGATTCCAAAGTCTAAGCTTTGAAATATTGTGCTACCTAACCCCTTATTTCCTCCGAGACCGTGGTTGTGCCAACCATAGTGTTTTTCAGGAAAGTTAAGCTTCTCAGTTGGAGAGAGATTACTGTATGATTATTTCTAAAAGGAAAAGTCAATAGTTGAGAGAGGCATTCAAAAGCACTCAGGGACACCCACAAAGGCCTAATTCTGTGCAGCTGGCACACTCCTGCGCCTTTCTCTTATTCCCTTTGACCTTCTCCTAGGCAGTGTGTAAATGGTTTTAGTAACTGTAAATTAGTCATTTATTAATATTCCAAATAATATAATCCCAAGCACCTTTAGTAAAATATGATAGTGGAAGCTATCACTAACGTGAACAGCTTCCAGATTTTCATTAGATTGCAATTAGAAAGAATGAAGAAATCATTTCCTAGAACTTAGGTAATCGCTCCATGGAAAAACTCAGTTTCTAGAATTCTGGGTTCCTTCCTGTGACCGACCTGCTGCCTCTCATCTGTTATTTCACTGGGGAGACAATAAGCTTGCATTCCTGTTTGTTCACAATTCTAGAAAAACACAGGTGGCTAAACTGAGTGTCTGGCCTTACGTGCAGCTTCTATTACAGTTTGCAGCCTGTTGACAATCACAAAATAACAGAGGGAAATGTGTAATTAAAGCTAAACTTCTTCCTTAATAAAGCAGGGTTTAAAGCAGAAACCTCCAAGTTCCTTTAATTGCTGACTTGGCTGAGAGAGACAAGCACCTGGCATGTATTAGTTAAAGAAAAACAGTTGATCTTGGAAAGCCCAGATCCAGGGCTACGACCTTCATTTCTTCTTCACTGCTTGAAGGCTATAGTAGCAAAGGTGAAGATAATATAGATATTTAAGTTAGCCATGTCAGAAATATACAACAAAGCCATATTAAAATCTAAGCAAAATCATCCAGTTAGAAAAATAAGAATTAAAAAAAAAATAATTCTTCTCTGTTCCCAAACCGATTTAAAATATTTCTAAAACCAAATATAGGAGGCTGATAGATGATTACTTAATCTTAAGGTCCAAGAAAAGAGGAACCCAAAGGTTTTAGAAATGCTGTCACTTTACACACTGATCATTCAGTAGCGATTTTTAAAACAGTATCAGACTAGTATTCTGATATTTTTTAAAGCTGAAAACAAAATGCCTAAAAAAAAGACACAAAAATGTTTTCAATTTTGCAGAAATAAAATGAATGCTATTTTTAAAATTTCCTCTTAGATGTGAAGAAAAGAATATTTCAGATAATTATGTAAGTAATAATTCCTCTGGAAGCCATAGGTATAGGCTTATAAGCAAATATTTTCCCTTTTATGTCCTGTATTTCAATATTGAATAGCTCAGAGATCCCACGCACATAAAGTCACAAGCAAGCAGAGAAGATACGTGTTCATTCTGAGAAAACCCAAATGAGGAATGACAACCAAACTGCAAAGCGCAGAGTGGATGGTGGCAAATGGAGACACCTGAAAGATAGCATCAGCTGCTAAGGGCCACTATCAAAAAGAAGTCACAGCTGCCATAAGGGGGTGGGTCTCGATCACGGCAAGACTGCCATGCAAACCGTACTGTCAACTGGGTCTACATTTAACGTGAGATACATATCTCAAGAGTTGTAGGGATTCGAGTGAGTAACTGAGTGAGACAACTATAACTAATGTAACTTTCTGCCCTCGAGACAATACAACTCAGTTTTACACATATTGGATAAGAGAACACTTAGTTCTTATTTTTCTGCCAACACATGGTTTTTAAAATTCATAACTAAAAGCTAAGAGTCCATATCTCATTCTCTCCCTTTGGACAGGCTTTAGTAACATTCCTCTTCACTCCAAATTCATAAGAGGCCAGAGTTTTCATACTTTGGAAAGGCAGCACTTGGACCACAGCTCATACTGGCCCAATTCTGAGGACTCATTGAGATCTTCAGGCCACAGAATCTGTTACTCCTTAACTCTACCTCTTATGTTCATTTGAAACACATCAGCTAACATCCCCAATTCTTCATCTTACAGAGGTCCCTCCCTCCTAAATCATACCACACACTAAACATTTTTTGAAACGCCATTCATTGTCAAACAAAAGTAAATATCCTCAATGGTCCCCCAGATCACATAAAAACTAAAAATGTCTTAATTATAGACTTCAAAATACTTTAGTAGTTTAAATACTTTTAAATGCCTCTCTTTTTCAGAGGCAATATGGGGTAACACAGAAGACCTGGGCTTCAGGATGACCTAGACACGGATTTGAACCGACCAACTATTAGCATAACTTTAGACAATGATTCACTGGCGGCTGAATAGGGAACAGAATAGGGAAACTGAGACAGAGAGTTCTCCAACAACACCAGCTGTAATTAAAGGAACACAAGCTTCCAGGTCTGTCTGAAGAACGTTTATACCTCAGGACACTTTGAATCACAATTAATGTGAATTCTGGCAGGGCCTGGTGGCTCACGCCTGAAATCCTAGCACTCTGGGAGGCTGAGGCAGCTGGATTGTTTGAGCCTGGGAGTTTGAGATCACCCTAAGCAATAATAAGACACTGTTCCTATTAAAAATAGAAAAATTAGCCAGGTGTTGTGGCAGACACCTGTAGTCCCATCTACTTGAGAGGCTGAGGCAGGAGGATTGCTTGAGCACAACAATTTGAGGTTGCTGTGAGCTGTGAAGCAATGACACTCTACTGAGGGCAACAGAGTAAGACTCTGTCTTCAAATGTAAGTAAGTAGGTAAATAATTAATTCTTTATTAATTAATAAAAATGTTGTGTATATGATCAGTTCACACAGTGCCAACCACACAAATAAATGTTCATTTCTTTTCCTTCTTTCCTATCCCCATTATCACCTTTCCTCCCCCACCCCCCATGAAATAAGTGGGAAAGGAACTCAACACTATTGTGTGTACAGTGAAAGGTACAGAAAATATGAGGGATCAAGAGGAGCTCATAGATTAAAAAGTAAACAAAACAAATCACTTTACAGAGTCAGAAGAACCATCTTCCACCTTATTCAGTGACAAAGTGACCTCCTTAGAGAGGAATATACAGAAAATACAGTATCTTCTGCAGCTCACAACAGTCACATTTTCACAAACTCTAACTCTCAGACTCCCAGGCTCACTCCCCCCGAGTTCAGTACATACTGGAGATTAAGGTACTTTTGTTTCCATCTGATGGTCATTTAACAGAATAAACACAAAGAAACCAGAAGGACTTTACTCTCTCTTCAACCCAATGCCCCAAATAGCTTGGAAAGAGCAAACAGAGAGATCAAGTATCTCTAAAATCCCCCTAAGAACATGACCTGGCTTCTGGCCACTGTGGATCCAAGAGTGCCCACAGTGTGCACGGTGGTACCATTGGGCAGTCCTGAGTAGCAACCATCCCGTCACGTGGCAGAAGCACCAGCAGCTGCAGCACGAGCTGACTCCGGGCACTCAGCAGGTTCCCAGGCCTGAAGGAGTGGACCTCAGAGTGGTGAAGCGCAGGTCAGGAGGAAGACAGGCAGCATCCTCCGTGCTCCCGCAGCCTTCATTCAGGCATTTCCAGGTATACTGAGTGACTGGAAGCCGAAGGAAATTCTGAAGCTGCAGACACGGCAAATTTAATCTTGCCGCACACTAGAATCAAGGAGGTTTTTGAAAACGCCCATGCTGAGCTCCCACTTGGGGGCATGATTTAATTGGTCTAGAGCAGGGCCTAGATGATCCTGGAATTTCCAAAGCTGTCCAGGGGATCCCAACGAGCTGTCGGAGCTCGAGCTGCACCCAGCCTTGGGCTGTTCACGTCTGGAGATAGGCTGCTTCGAGCACTTTATCAGATAGGTGTTGTGAGTCATTAAAGGATTTGCAACGCTGTTGTAAAAGGATTAGATTTATCTTTAGAAAAAACAGGCTGGTAGCTGTGAGGACAGGAAAAGACCAGGCTACAGGCACTACACACTATAGTGTAGGCTGTGGGCAGTCTGTCCACCCCTGCCCAATGCACCCACCCACTAAATACGTATTGAATCTCTGTTATTTAGGAGGCACAGTGAATACGATGAAGGCACACAACCCTGGCTCTCGAGATGCTCCCAATGGAGAAAGAGGCAAAAAAGGCAATTCAAATGCTGTTCAGTAAGAAGAACAGAACGGGAAGACACCTAAAATCAGCATGAATGGCCAAGATGTTATAAAACACGTGGAAGATGAAGTAGATTCCAGGCCACACACGGAAGCTGTCGTGGCCAAGCAAACAGGCCGCAGATCATTCTGCGCTATGAGAGCCCCTGTCATCTCTCTATAAATCAAGTGACGTCACACGGCTAAAACAAGGGACGCTATGGAGACCCGAAGACAGGCCAAGCTGGAGATGACTCGGGGAAAGAGTTTCACCTTCACAGCGAAGGTAATGACTCGTCTCAACTTTAAAAACTGAACTGGCACATCTGCTTTGTGTTTAAAGACAAAAATAAGTCTGACAGAAAAATGGAAGAGAGACAAGAAGGAAAAGTACTTTGCAAGCCATTCCAAAAACCCAGGGGAAGATGGTGAGAAATAGTGAGGAGATTGTAGGGCAGAGATTTCCATTTACTTAGTGGCAGGACTGGTTTGGAACTGATATACTCAATATGGAGGAAGGTTTAGAATTAAGTTAGCATGACACAGTAAAACCTCTAAGATGGGACTAAAGAACACAGGCAGAATGTGGGGTGTGAAAACTCCAGAAAATTGTGCTTATACCAAATAGTTAAGAGGAAAAGAAAGTAAATCAATTACATTAATTATTCACTAAGACTAGGTCATATTTCCTCAAGAATAGTTGGTTTACAGTAAATATTTGATTAATACATCACTTCGATAAGCTGAACTTTTTGAAACCATAAACTGGTCTAAATACATGCCCAAAAGTTATTGCTCAAATTCCATATCTGTTCCTTTATTAAAAAGCAAATAAATCAATATTGAGGATAATAAATAAGGTAACTATTGAGGATAATATTAAGGTAACTGTCAAAACGAATAGCGTTCTAACAATGGGTGAAAATTAATGAGTCCCATTAAAAGCCAGAACAAAATAAAAATGCCACTTTCTGGTTGATGAGGAAATCTGGTAAAATCAATAGCTATAGTTCCTTTCCCCCTCCAAACCAAGAGCTTTCCTATATAGTAAAAATAATTGCCTAATTTAATAGAAAAATTCACTGGCAAAAGAAATCACAAACTAAAATTAAAAAAAAAAAGGCTCAAAGATTCTATATAAAGAAAACAAATCTTTACTGAGAGATTTAAAGAAGGCTTAAAAACTGGAGAGACATACCATATGTTTCTAGATGGAAAGCTTATCTCAGTTCTTTTTAGATCCACATGCATAATCATAGCAAATCCAATAAACACAATGAACTCCTTTTACACCTGGATGAGATAAACCATACAAAGTCACACACACACAAAAAAAAATAAAGGTAAAAAATCTAGGCTCTTGATGGAAAGAACTTTCCAGGCAAAGGAGACAAGGAACCAATGAGTGTAAATACACAAAACTTGCTTATCAAAATAGATACTAAGGAAACCTGAAAAGCAAACAAATGACAAAAACAGGGCCATATAAAATGGGCCCAATGTGAATAACTTTATCAGAGTTACATCTCAATGAAATGAAGGACAGAAGACACGCAGAATTCATGAGTTAATAAACTTGTTTAAAGTTAAGTCCAATTGCTCTATAATGAATAAAGTAAAGAGTGTTTCTATTGATCGAATTAACAGAGATTTTAATATGATAATGTTCAACGTTGGAGAAGATGTGGTGATGCAGGAATTTTCAAATCTTATTGAAGAGCATAAAATCTGATAGTGCATTTTTGAAAAGCTTGTTGGCTCACAGCCTAAAGACTACTTTATACTACTTAAAAAAGTAGTTCCTGTCAATAAATCATTCTCAGCAAGATAAGTGATTCAAAATACCAGTGTTCCTCATATTACTTAGTGCTATTAATTAAGGCACTAAATGAAAAACAATGAATTGCTGATGATATAAAAATGGCAACATTGACTTTAAGGGTATCTAGGCTAGTAGGGAAGATAAAAAGAGATAACTTTCATATTGTGCATTAAACACTATGAAGAATGTAAAGGGTGTCTTGGCACAAAAGGAATACAACTCAGACCAGAAGTTCAAAAGAGGCATCCTAAAAGAAGTGCAGGATTCATACAGACATGTATACAGTCATCCTATATGCTGTACAATAAGCAAGTATTACTTTTCAGGCCTTACTTTAAGCTCAGAAAAAGGTTGGCATCTAAAATACTTTTTAAAACCCTCTTTTGTAGTTGTAGTAGACTACTTTTCTGTAGCTGTGTTTCAAATTCTCACTCCACTTTTCTTGCAAAGCTTTCCTTAAATCACCTTTCACATTTTCAAAGAATGGCAGCAGCTTGCTCTCACTAGTTTTGCTCTGTGAGTTTGGCATTCACACTTTCCTTCAGCCTATTTGTTCTGATGTTATAAATTTGCTTGCTTTTCTATCTTGCGTGAGCTTTGTATATTACAGGCTAAAGTTTTTATTAATGTGCTGAAGAAAAACAATGTAGTTCAGAAAAACAATGCAGTTTAACAACCCTAAAGTCTAATTTCAGTTATTACAGTCTAATAAGCGCTTTCAATGTTAAAAAGGACAAAGTAAACTTTTCCATTTAATTTTCTATTCAACCACTGGCTACCGTTGAGTATGTTCATCTCTGTCTAAATTATTAAAAGTTGATTTTGAGGTTAAAAAAATAGATTTATTAAAATTTATTCAAGTCTTTTCTACAAAAACAAAACATGCACACACTCTGGAAACATACTAACTGACAAAAAATCATCTCAAGCCAATTTATTTCCTTTAAAATGTAAAAAGCTGTATTTTTTTCTTTTCTAAAAATGGAACAATGTGTTAACACAGGCTTATATTTAGCTATAAGAATCAGAACCATTTCCAAGGAAAAGTTAGTTAAGACTAGTTTCCAAGCCTGAACTCATTTATTTTGAGATCACTTTAATAAAAGCATAGGTTAGAAATTTGCTACCAGTAATGATTTTTCCACTTACATAACCTTTCCTATTATAGAGTATGTCTCTTATCAACCCTAAAGTCTAATTTCACATTTGATATCCTCATTGATCCTAAAATTATTTAGAAGAATGCTTCATTTCTGTTAGGTTAGCATTTTTAGTTGTTATAAATTTCAAGTTTAAATGGATTTTGGCAAATAAAGACAATTATTTCTACTCTTGAATATTTATTGAACTTTCTCCTTAAGGCCTAAAATGTATATTCAGTGTTTTTAACTGTTTCATGGGCATTTAATCTGTATTACCTTTTTAAATAAATGATATGTGTCTGGGCATATATATATTCACAAACATTCAATGTGCACCCACTCTAGACTTTGAGGGTAATAGTCAAATCTGCTAAAATTACTTATACTTGCTTATGTGATCCATCAAATTCTGAAAGAATCATGTTAAAAGTCTCTCAACTATTACTCTTTTTTGAAAATACAAAATAACCTATCTAGAAGTTTTAGTCTTATTTATGAGTTATGTTGTTTTACATTATAAAAGTTTTATGTCATTATACCCATTCTGGGTTTACTGTGCCTTTTATCTGGGGGTGACATTAAAAACATTTAAGGAAGAGTACAAAAAATGTTTGTGAAAAGTCTGAGGTTTTACTGCATTTGCAAGATAATAAATTAGACTTTGGTGGTTTCATAGTTACTGGCATAAGTCATGAGACTCCTGGGTCAAAGAGAAAGGATGTTGTCACTCACCAAACAGAAGGCGCCATCAGCTTCATGCTCCCATGGGCTCTCTCTTGCCAGGTCCCACAGGGGTGATCTGAGGTGGCCCAAGTGGATATTACATGTAAAGTCGGTTTGTGTCACAGAAAGGCCAGAAGTTCAAGAAAAGCCAATTTTTTTTAAGGGGCCATTAGCAAATCTATCTAAACTTTGCCTGAGAGGCAATATATTTAATACCCTGATTAGGAAACAAATTAGCCCACTGCACCGGGGAAGAGTTTTATGTGCATACACCCACATGTGTGTCTATACACATATTAATATCACATTTGTTTATTAGTGGTTACTTTTGAATTAGCCTATTTGAAAATATATTTACTTATCATCAGCCCAAATTAAGACTTTATATGATCATTTCCCCTAATAAAATATGATCACAAACATGGTTTTAATTTCCCTTATATACCAACTTCCTGAATTTTATTCACATTAGATTTCTAATTTTTATTAGTAGTGAACTTCTTGAATTCTGAAAATCTTTTCCTAATAATTGCATTAAACTTTATAGCTTTCTTATGAAGTCATTTAAATGTAATCCTCAGCTTTACTAGTTTCAATATTTACTGGTATTTCTTCTATTCTACTTCTTTTTTATATTCCTTATTAAGATTCTCTTTCACTTAACATAGTACTTTTTCAGGTTCTAAATTTTTTCTAGTAAAGTTAGATGAGCATAAACTTTGCTAGGCCTACATATATATAATAAATATATATGTTTATATATATAAATTATTCATATTATGTAAATTATTTTCACATATCAATCAACCACAGAATCACAGTGCAAACAATAAGCCTTTGTTTTCACACTTGAGCTGGTACAATTTTTCTTTAGGCTACAGGTCAACTAGGGTGACAATTCCACTGGTCTCATTCTGAATCAGGTACAAGGAACAAAAGGTACCAAAACATGTTAACATGTTCTATATGTGGTAGAGGTCAGCAGCAGTCAGGGAACAAAGCCCAGACATATAGCACATTTCAAGCCTCTGCTCACATCATTTCCACTAACATTCCTTTAGGTGAAGCAAGTCAGAAGGCCAAGCTCAAATCAAGAGGACAGAAAAGTAAATTCTGCCCAGAGTGGACAAGATGGAGAGTGGGTATTTGCTGAACAATAATCTCCTAAAGTATGATATTCATCTACAATACAGTACTGAACACAGACTTCTTGGTTCATGTTTCCCCCTTTCCCATAAATATTCCTTCAGAGTCTTCAATATTTAAATCCTACAGGAAAAGCAGGAGTTTCACATGCAGAACCCACTGATGTATGCTCCAAGGGCCTTCAGTTTTTACACCTGTAAACTGCCTCCCCCCCCCACACACATTGTACTCCAGCATCTTGCCACTTTGAACCTGTGGACTTGCTTCTGGGTGAATCCTACTCATCGGCTTCAGTGGTTACTTCCATTCCTTGCCTGCATGAGATTGAAGGCCGATCAAGCTTTCTTCTTCTGATCCTGACAGTTGAAGCACTGCTAAAAATTCCTCCAAATCTTAGTTTCTTGCTGGCATCCTTCCATGTTTTCCAACGTTGTTTTGTTTTCTAATTTTTATATATTTTCTGGTCCTTTCAATATTTTTAGGAAAAACAAGGTAAACACGGAGGCTCGACCTTATCTTGAAATGAGAAATCCAAAAGAGAGACTATAATAATTTTTAAAATAGTCTTTCCATATACATATATACAATTTCACATAAATACATAAATATAATCACAATCACAATTGTTTTTAATATACATCTATTTTCTTTTCTGCTTGTCTCCATTAAAGGAGCTCAGGAAAATTCACTGCAAAATATTGACTCCTTGGTATAAAGAGGATTTTGAAGTAAAGGCCCTCCGAGATCAATAGGCCCTTGGAAGGCACTTTCCCTCTGTCTGCATAAGCTAGACTGACCCATCAAAAAGAATAACTGACTTTCCTTCCCCTCCCTGTTATTTCAATGCATCGCAGGAAGGAAAATCCAGAGTGCAACTAATTTTAAACATTTAATACCTAACTCTCAGGTTAATTTACAAGTCCATCTGTTTCTCTCACCCTTTCATCCTCCCTAGGATTCATTGCCCCAACACAGAATTACTTATATTCCTCATCGCTCCTTCTCCTCTTTAAAAGAGTGTATAAAAAATATCTGGATCCCACTGGGATATTGGGAAATCACTCTGTTATTCTCCCCTTGTGCATAGTAAATAAAACTCTTCCTCTTATTAATCTGCCTTAACTGTGAGTTGGTCTTTAGTGACCCCTTTCTACGTACTGAGTCTTCTACACATAACCTGCCCACAGCAACTTCTTCCATCTCTGTGAGTGCTAACAATTGATAACACAACTTTGAATATTTTTCTCTATGCTCATAATTCTACAGATAAAAATATGCACACAACTACATAAACTATATACAGAAAGATTTTTAATCATGGTCATTGTTCATGTTTTTTTAAAAATGGGAATGAAGGAATGGCCTTGCCAAATGAAGTAACAGAAAAAATGTTGTCTGACCCACAGTCTGTAGGTAAGACTAAGATCAGATGATCTCTCATTAGTTGGCTCCCCATGGGGTTCACGTGTCATGCTGAGATCTGAAAACATGTGAGGAGACACAAGGAAAAGTAAATCGTTTTCTTTTACATTCACCCACCTATAGATTGAAATGCTTTCAGGAGTATTGTTAAACAGCCTTGAAGGGTGCCCGTGTGGATAGTGCCCAGCTTGAAACTGTTGTCTTAAAATCAATGACAAGTTCACATTTCCTGTGATAATCCTGTCTCCAAGGGAAAGGAAAAGTAGAGAGGCCAACACCTCTACGTATCACCACAGCTTCTGTTATCAGCCTGCCCCTAAGAAAAAGAGACAAGTGGGGGGTGGGGGAAGGAAGGGGCCAAGATGGGGGTCTGCAGCCAGCTTTCTGCAGATGCTCCCGTCCAGAAGGAGAGTTAAAGGACAGAAATTTAGCAAGAAATCCAACGGTTTGGAACTGAGCCAAAAGAGAAGGTCGAAGAACGCACATCATCCCTGCTGGAGTGACCTGTGACTCCAAGGATACAAATAAAAGGTACAGAGCACATCACCACATGGACGGGAGTCCCCTCCTCCATGAGAGCGGCTGGCAGTACACGCCATACCTCCTTACAAACAAGTGAGCAGAGTTCAGATGTCCTCCCACTCTACCCCACGGGAGAGACCCTCTAAAAACTGGACCTCCTTTCCCTACTAGGGTGATGCGGCACTCTCCTGCCAGGCATAAAACTGTATAAAAACTGTAGGTATTCTTTACCTGCAAGTTGGAACTCCCGGCACTCCCCTCCACTCTCACCCTGAGGTCTGGAGGTCTGTCCCCCATGGAGTCCAGATTCTTGGACATTTTCTTGAGGGGTGTAGACAGGGTGCAGGCTGTACTGGTCTGTGCTGTTTTCCCGGCTTGGGAGCGGTGAGAGGAATAGTGAGCCGAGAGGTGGCCGAAGTGGAGAGGGGGTCCCCTGAGGCACCAAGCGGCAGCACTGAGAAAGCTTTGCGAAAGTTCGGCCACACCTGGCCCTCAAGGAATGACAGCTGAGACAAAGGGCTGAATGTCACAGACTGAGTCAGGACTATTAGCAGCCCAGCGTCTCTTCCACAGGGCAGAAATTCTGCGAACTTGTTCTGTTCTATCAGCTTTTTCATCTACTTTACATCAATCAGGGACAGGGCTGGAACTGAGTGAATCATACCAGCACCTATCAAGTACCCAGGTTGTCAGGCCTCACCTCCCCCCTGCCAACACCGACATAACTGGTGGACTGGCTGAGGAGCCACAGAGCCCCGTGTGACCTAGGCAGGTGCAAACCTCTGGAGCATCTGCTCATTGAAGGGAACTGGATCAAAGCCCTGCAGGGTTACCAGAGACTGGGTGTGACAGAGGGGCAAGGTGGGGAAGGAGGCATCAACCTTCCCAGGCTAATTTACTGGCTGGGGGGCCCTCCTGAGCTCACAGAACCCTGAAGTGAGTTATACTAAAGCTGCCAGCAGACTCCTGCTATCTAGTCGCCAGAGACTTTCCAACTCTTTGATTTGAGGTTGGTACTGGCTGGGACAATTGATTGGGACCTCTTCAACTGGGCAAATCACCCGAGGACTTTCCAACGTTGTACACTGGGTGTGTGGTAGTGGGAAGGTTTGATTTTCCTTTTCTAATTGTTGTGGAATTGTTGTGCGGGCGTGGTGACCTAACTACTGGTATTTCTCCACAGCTCAGATTCCAATACAGAGTAACCAATTCTCTAGGGTAGGATAGAGACCAGCTGAAAATAAGACAGAGCCACTTAACCCCACCACATCAAGAAGGCCCCCAGTTTCACAGGCAGTAGCAAAGTACAGGTTGGCAAAACTCTAGGGGAAAAGGTACAAACACCAGTCCCAGCTTACAGCCAAAGGAAGGACTGGTCAATCACTACTCCTAGAACCCCCAACCCAACTTATCCTTACCTACTCACCCAGCCAAACGGTGCAAAATAAATATGGGGCGGAATCAGCGGAAAACCTCTGGAAACATGAACAACCAGAGTAGATCAACCCCCCCCAAGGAACAATTTGCAGACACAAATGATGATCCTATGCATAAACAGATGGCTGAGGTGTCAGAAATTGCATTCAGAATTTGGATTGCAAACAAGATCAATAAAATAGAGGAAAAATTGGAATTAGAAATTCTGGGAGCATTTCAAAAATTGTCTCAAGAAGTCAAGGAATTCAAAGACCAAATGACCAAAGATTTGGACATATTGAGACA
>CAUYRH010012775.1:0-58255 GCA_963574655.1 Perodicticus potto | reverse complement strand
AAAAAATCATCCACACGTGCTGGCAGAGGTGATTCGTGTTTAGCGACCCTTCAGGCAGGTCTCTTCCCTGCCAGTCCCCTGGCTCCTCTGCAGCCTGCCTGCCACCTCAGGAATGTAGACACCTCCTCCGGCCTCCACCAGAAGGCACTAGAATTCCCAGGACAGGACCCACGCGGCTGTCCACGGACCCGATAAAACATGTCATGACCACTAGAGGGAGGCGGTGAGGCCCTTCGGCTTCATCTGTGGGATTCCAATTTGCTTTTGTTTATAAGGTCATCATTTGAAGGATGCTTTCATTTAAGAGACATGCTTTATAATAGTGCTTGAATGATGCCCGGGAAAAACGTGCTCTGACAACCACAGGAGCACGTGTCAGCTTAGCTGTCCTCAGGGCTGGTCTGACAAGGGCAGGTAACTTTGGGGAACGCCCCCCATACAGCTCTCCTGGCAGAAAGGGCATTTTCTTCTGCTGTCTCTTCCTATGATTTTGCAGGATTGAGCCCATTCAAGTTTGCCCTCTTTCAAGAGTGCGTGTGGATCACAAACAACTAACGACCTGATTCGTGCCATTTCTTTTCGAGCGAGTTGGAGTTAATATAGAATAGACAGACGGCAGGAGGGCCAAGTTCTGGGGGAACTGGACCACACACTCCCCCCAGTCTCTGTTCAGAAGGAACTGTGCCGTCTCACAGCGCCACCTACAGACTCTCGGAAGACTGCAGCATGCTCCGTCAGTGTGCGTGAAGGGAGCTCTGTCATTATTAACATGACAAGAATGATTCCTCTGGGATTTATTTTTCAAGTACCTCTTTTTGTGGCTAAGAACGTATCCCTTAAGTGGATGCACTTAATGTTTTTATACAAACAGTAGTGGGGGATTGGAGAAGGTTCAAGATGTTCTTCAACATGGAATAATAAGCAGTCATTTTAAATGATGCTGGGGGATATCTTTATTGATATGGGAAGATAGTCACTGTATATAAAAATTTTTAAAAATATGTTCTAAAAGCCGGGAGAGGGGAGGAGAGAAGGGATGGGGGATCACAGTGTTTGGCACACTTCTTGGGCGTGGGACTTTATCTAATAAATGCAATCAGTGTATCCTAATTCTTTGTATCCTCAATGAATCCCAAACAATAAAAAAAAAAGTTCTAAAACAGTATGAGCCCATTTATGTTTTATGTACTTACATGCATACATTGAAAACTCTTAAAGAATGTATCCCCAAATGGATACTTTTGGATGGTAGAATTACAAGTGATATCTCTTTTTTTCTTCCCTTTTATTTATCTGTATTTTCACATTTTTCTACCCAACCACGTATCATATCAGTAATTTTTTAAAAGTTTGCCAAAATATTTATTTTATATCTTTTGCACTTCAAGGATTTGTTTAGGTAGGGCCTTCTGGTCTTTTTAAATAGTATGTTCCCCTAATGATAATTTCCATCCATCTGGTCTTACCCCAGACCCAGAAGGCTGAATAAAGAACTGGCCAGGTAGAACTGGGGCTTTTGCCTGACTTTGAACTTCTCTCCCTTGCTTTCAGAATGAAATGCCATGTCTCCAAACTGTCCCTGATCCAGCGCCTCCCCTGAACACCAGTCCCATCATCATTCTGTCCCATCTTACTGTGTTTCCCAAATCCTGTTTTTAATGCACTTACACTTTCTCCTTTCTCCCATTACCTTCTGCATGTGGCAGGGTTTACCACTTGGCACTTCTCTCCTTCCAGCCTCACCTGCCTACGTGTCCATCCTTTTAGGCCATTTCTAATATCTTAAAGGCAGATGGTGACACTTGTGATTGCCTGTTTTTCCCACAATACCAGTTGAGTCCTCCTCAGGAATGGTGACCGCTTCTGAAATAACCAACAGCTCCCCCAGTGGTATGCTGGACATTTACAAGGCCAAGTGCATAGTTTGACAAAAAAAAAATGCATGCAATAAATAAGAATTGGCCTCACACAAAATGCTCCATTAAGATTTAAAGATCATTGGAGAGTGAGAATGTCAAAAGCATATGTGAGCACACCGTTTCCTCGAGAGTCATAAAGAAGACTTGTTGCAGGTGTGTGACGGCAGGACACAGTGGTTTGGGGACCTACACACACAGGGCCCAGGGGAGCAACCCCACCCTGCAGGTGCTCAGTGCAAGTGGGGCTGTCCCCACGGCCTGGCAACCTGCCCTCTGCTCTTTTCCTCAGCAGCAAGACTGTGCCCAGCCTTTATGCTGTCCTGGCTGGTGGCTGTGGGGTTCCCAGGTGAGTTAGGAGGCAACTCTAGTCAGGTCCCTGCTTCCTCCCATCCAGCCAACAGGAAGTGACCCTTGGCACCCTCCCATCCTTGTTTTCTGGCACTGTCTCACAGCCCGACCAGGGAGACTACCCCTTTCTCTCCTCTTCCAAGTTCCTGCCAGCCCCCTCGCCCAGGTGCCCCCTCAGGTGGGCAGAGGAGGTCTCCTTAGAAGGTCAGCAGCCAGCAAAGATACTCACAGGCAGCCCCGGCAGGAGGGAGGCAGGTCCTGATACAGCTGAATCCACTGCTCACAGGCCCTCCAACACCCCTCTCTCCTCACCCTTTCCCCGCGGTGTCCATGCCGTGACCTCTCCCAGGACTCCCGCCTTAATTCTATCCCTACTCCTGTTCACCCTCTGAGGCTGGCCGAGGCCTCAGCTCCCCAGGGGTCTTCTCGACCAACCCCCAGAGCATCTGCCTCCTCATACTCACACCACTGGCTCTCCCTCCCATTCATCTAGTCCAGGGCACATGCTGAGAAGCACGTGGGCTTTACCATCAGGCCACCGGGCCTCAGTCTGTGTGACCCTAGGCAACTTGCTTAACTGCAGTGTGCTCAGTTTCCTTGTCTTAAAATGGGAATAATCATTGTAGTTACCTTGTAGAGTTGTGAGAATTAAATGAACTGGGCCATAGTTTGGACTACAAAGGAAGAACTTCACAAATGGCAGCGTTTCTCTGTCTAGCATGTATTTTTCAATTTGGTATATTCTTCAACTTTCCAAAGTTTACATCTTGTCTTCCTGATGAGATTACAGGTCCTCTGGGTGCTACAATTCAGCTGCCAGCAGTGCTTTTTGTCTTCATAGCACCTTGCTGGTAACCTACACACACTAGGTGCTTAATACTTACTGCTTGGCACAAAAGACAATATAGCAGTTGCAGTGTCGTATGGTCTACAAAATAGATCATCTCAAACTGCAAGTCATGGGTCAGTGTAACTCTCAAAGGCTTCCAGTTTCAGTAGACTTTGCTGCAACACAAACCAGCCTACAACACAGCCCCCAAACAAGGGCGATCTGTCACTTCTCATGATTCTGTGGGTTGACTAGGGAGTTTTTCTGTTGGTCTACACAGCATTCGGGTGGGGGATTGGCAGGGCAGGAGGCCAATGGCCTCACTCATGTCTGGCTCTTGGTTCTGGCTGGCAGTTGGGTTTCTTGGTTTTCCTTCACACAACAGCTCATAATCTAATAGGCTAGACACAGCATGGTGGTGGCCTCAGGATTCCAAGAGCACTACAGTCAGAGCTATATTGCTGTCAATGTCTAGGCTCTGGAACTTGCTACTACATTTTTGCCAGATTTTATTAATCAAAGCAAGTCACAAGACCAGCCCTAATTCAAAAAGTGGTGAAATAATAGACATCACCGTTTGATAGTAACACATCCTTAGTAAGAGGCTCCATTAGTTTATGAGACAACAATCTCAACTTTTCTCTATCATTCTTTGCAGTTTAACAAAGGTCTTCACAAGCATTTGCTGTTTGACCTTCACAGGAACCCAAAATTTCTCTGAGGGAGGCAGGAGAGGAATTGTCATCTGTAAAACATAGACTAGACAGCTGAAGTGACACAGACTCACACAGCCCATTCATAGAATTGTACTCATGTGCAACAGTTTCCTTTTTTATTATAAAATATTTCAGCCAAACAAAAAGTATACAGAATAATACAAATACCCACCCCCTGTGTCTACTGCCTGGCTTAAAGAATGGGATGTTGGCAATTCACCTGACTCTCCCTGTACATCAGCTCCCGCTCACACGCGCTCTGTCTCCACATAACCTCTCTCTCCAGGATGACGGCCATCTTACTCTGGTGTCTATCGCATCCGAGGTTAGGTTCATACATTTTCTACACATGTGTTTATCTGTCAGTAACAGCTGCCGTGTAATTTCATTGCTTCTAAGGCACATATTTTTTTTCATTTTCTCTGAACTCATCAATGGAAGATCATAGTAGCGGCCAGTCAGGTGGCTGTTGTGCTGCAGCCGTCAGAGCTATCCCTTCTCCAAGGTCATGAGGCCCAGGCACACACTTACGAAATGTGTGTCAGAAGCGTGGGGGGAAGTTCTGGAGACCATAGTGGAGACTCTTCTTACCCTCAGGAACCAAATGGCGGTGAGGAAAGGATGAGGAAGGTTGCAAATCAGAAATGTTTAGCAATGTTCCAGAAGCAGGGACCTAGAGCAAGAGCCCCGTGGCGATAGCTTTTCATTCTTTTATAGATTCTTTTTGAAAATGCTGTATCCCCACTACTCTGGTGGGTTGGCAGATTGTGTGGGAAAACACAGACACCAGAAAAGGATTCCAAGAAGTCAGACTGTAAATTTGAAAAAGTTTGGGGAATATCTGAACTGATTAAGGGCACTTAAAACTTCTTCTTTTATGCATTTATAAGAGTAATATATAGTTTAGAAAAAACTCTGTCAAAGAGGTATAGAGTGTCAGATTATAGGTGACGAGAAAGCATTTTGTCAGAGCTTAATTCTCAGCATCTTTTTTGTCGTAAAGGTGCACAAATAATGGTCTATATTATAAACTTCAGGTAAATGGTGTCAAATTGTGCCTGATTTCTGTAAACCATGCTTCTTTATTCAATATTTCTCTTTGTTTTGGTTTGTTTTTGTTTTTGAGGCAGTCTTACTGTATTGCTCCAGGATAGAGTGCCGTGGCCTCCGCCTAGCTCACAGCAACCTCAAACTCCTGGGCTCAAGCCATCCTTCTCCCTCAGCCTCCCGAGAAGCTGGGACTACAGGTGCCCACTGCAATGCCTGGCTAGTTTTTTTTTTTATTTTTAGTAGAGATGGGGGTCCCGTGCTTGCTCAGGCAGGTTTGAACTCCTGAGCTCAAGGTATCTTCCTGCCTCAGCCTCCTAGAATGCTAGGGCAATATTTTGCTTTTGATGTTTTTCAGCTTGGTAAATCTAGGCCTATTTTCCATATGTAAACTACTGTATACCATTCCATGTTTTACATATTCATTTTATTCACTCTGTCAATGGGGATTTAGATTGCTTCCAGTTTTTCTATTTCAAAGTCTACAGTTGTGAGCATCTTGCATAGACCTCCTTGTGAACAGGGTTTCTGGTTCTCCAAAGTGCTAATTTGCACTCCCACTATCTGTGTGTGAGGTTGTAACCTCAATGTAACTTCGAGTGCCACTGACTTATGCTTGAAGAAACTCTCTCAGAGTCCACATGAAAGGATGTTCTTTTGAAGACCCTCCAAAGTGATTAGAAAGCTAATCGTGTAGGAGGCAGGCCCTGAAAGCAGAGTGCGGTTGTCTCTGGAATTTCCGGGAAGTGACCTTGGGAGTGGAAAACAAGATAAGTTAATGTGCATCTCAGTTAAAGGTTGCACCTGTTTTTTACAGATGAAAGGCTGAATAAGTTTCTGTGGTTACTCTGTATGGTCTCTTTGTACTTTTATCATAAAAACCATTTATAGCCAGCTGGTTTTATTATTGGGATGTGTATGTGCAAAACCTTGCATAGCTAAAGTATGTAAGCTCGCAAGAAATAAACTGAAGTTGCTACATGCCCGGGAGAGCTGTAGCCCCCCTCTTCTCACTACATTCTGACTGTTGGTCTCATCTCTGTGGCCCTGGCCCGAACACTTCCAGCCACGTAACGTCCCCACTGCAGGCTTCCCTCCCTGACCTCGCTCCCTTCTCTCTACTGCCCTCCAACTCACTCTCTTGTGTAGCCCAAGTGACTGCCGAAATGAACAGCAGATGGAATCACATCTCAGCTTAAAACCCTCCAATGGATTTCCATTATGCTTCTTAACAAGGTATCGCGGTTTACCTGGCGCTTACTTCATCTCAGAGCTTCAACTCCTGCTGTCACTGCAGCCTCCCAGTCTCACCCTCAATGTTACAATCCAACACTTTAAAATCGCCTTAGTTCCTTTAGTATGAGACATACTCCTCTCCCTGCAAACTCTGCCCATGCTGTTTCCTCTTCTTGGATGGCTCTTTCCATTGAAACTACTCCTGCCCCACCCAATGCCAGATTTCCCTAACTCTACTCATCACGTCTAATCTTAGTCATCCATTGCCTCATCCCTCCCCTACCCCCACTGTCACCACTGGAGTAGCTGCCTCTCCTGTATACTTCTCATCAGATTTGACAAGCATTGTCAAATCCCGTCAAAGCGTCGCCAGACGGGGCTGATATCACCTCTTTGCTTGTTTGCTCTTTCACTAGTCTTTAAACTCCCCCAAGCGGGGAGGAATGGAGCCAGGTCTATCTTGTTCTCTGTTACAGTCTCAGAAGTTTACACGGCACTCAATAAACACTGTGCTGAATGAGCAAGTGCACGTATCAGCACTTGAACTCAGATGATTTCACTCCTAATTCCTTGCATTTTCTGCTACAGAAAATGCCTCATCATCTAAAACCTCATCATCCAAAACCAGTTCTCTTCCTAATCTACAAATTACTCGCAGAAGGCCAGGTGGACTATACAAGCCACCTGGAGAGGAAAATGCCAAAGATGAAATTTGTAGTGGTGGTGTTAAATTATAGAAATGTCTTTAGGCTTTTTTGCAACTTCAAGCCTTTTAAATGGTCTCTTGGGTATAGGCATGTCATATTTACAGCACAAAATCTGTACTGCATGAGGGGGAGGGAAGGAAGGACTCAGCTGGGATGATCTTGTTTGCAGCCACCTACAATGTTCAGCTTGGGTAAGTGCAAAGATGGAAGGCACATCTGGAGATGTTTGGGAGGCAATTAGTTATTCATAAAGAGGGTAGAAACAAAATGGAAACAGTTAAAGTTGGCATGGAGGGATTAAAAACAGTTTGGGATTATTTTGAAAGGATCTGTTGTAGGTTTTTGCTATGCTATATACATATTTTAAGGTAAGAAGCAAATTTTCCAAACCCTGACAGCCCTCTCCTACATCAAGAAAAAGAAAAATATATTTTGTTTTTAAAATACCTACATCAACTGTGGTTTTGTTTTTAGGCTGAATAACAAAATCCTGAATTTAGGAACCCAACAACTTCCTTCTACATTAAACAGTATAGATTGACATTCGCTAAGTTAGTGGTTCTTAAACCCAAGCATCCATCTGAAGCACCAAGAGGCTTGGGAAAATACAAATTGCTAGGCCTCCCCCAGGGGGTTTCTTATTCATTAGGGTTGGATGAGGAAGGAAATTTGCATTTCTAAAAAGGGTTTAGAACTGTAAAAGGAAATTAAGTACTCATACATGCTATAGCATGGATGAACTTCCCAGGGGTGTCTAATCTTTTGGCTTCTCTGCACCACATTAAAAGAAGAGTTTGTCTAGGGCCACACATTAAATACGCAAACACCAAAGAAAGATGATGAGCAAAAAAAAAGTCCATGTATAATTTTCATGATATCCGACACCACACATAAGCAAAAAAGTCCTCATGTAATTTGCATGCAGCCTGTGGGCCCCAGGTTGGACACCCCTGCTCCAAAACACTGTGCCGAGTGAAAGAAGCCAGACAGAAAAGGTCGTATATTGTACGCTGTGATTCCATTTTTGTGGAATGGCAAATCTATAGAGACATTGGGTTGCCAGAGCCTGACATGAATGGAGAATGGGAAGCGATTGCTTAGTGATCATGGCCTTTCCTTTTAGAGTGATAAAAATGTTGGGAACTAAACAGAGGTGGTAATTACATAATTTTGAGAATGTACTAAATGCAAGCAGATTGTTCACTGTAATTTTATGTTACATGGTTTTTACCTCAATTAAGAAGTAAGCAGTTTCCAGGTGATGCTGATGTGGTCCAGAGACCACACTTGGAGAACCGCTGACTAAAGTGACAGGCACAGAGAAGAGAGGAGACAGAAGGAAGCTGACCTCCAGAAGGGGTAGAGGCCTCTGCATGTAATCCACCACGCTGGTCTACAGCTGAGGACTCGGGGACTCTGAAACAGGTGGTGACACTGGGAATCTCTGTCCTCAGTTTTGGCTGAAGCCAGCAGCTGACAGCCACTTCCATATCCCCAATGGAAGTCCTGGACCAGCCAAGCAAAGGAGGTGGCTGAAATCAGCTCTACTCTACTTAGCTGACCTCTCACCTCTAGCTATAAAGGGGGTGTTAGGAGTGAAGGGAAGTTGGCCAGTGGAGAGACAATTCCTTTGGATGTATTCACTTGTGTTCTGAGAGAGTGACCTCACGTATTAGGAAAGGGGAGAGAACGCTGCCCTTTTATCTCTCATCTACCGGCCTGCCCAGTCTTCAGACACACTGTTTGCAGTCCTAGGGCCATGAATGTTTTTAAAGAACTTGATTAAGTGGAGACTATTTTATCCCCAGCATAATATATAAAAAGAAGGACAAACCTGGAGCCAGAACAACTGAATTTTGCTCTCACTTTCACTTCTAACTAATTACATGCCTTGACCAATGATTTACTTTCTCTGAGCCTCAGTTTTCTCATCTGGAAAATGGGAATAAAAATAACTCCATAGGCTTGAGTAGGAACTAAACAAGATAATCCTAAGAAGCACTGCAATGTGCTTTTATGTATCCTGGCTCTTATTTTCCACAATTATTAATAAAATGTTATCCTACTTTTGCCCCTATGGATCTAATGTGTCCAAAATGCTCTAAGGGCTGTTCCTTCTCATGTTGGGGTATAGTTCACCATCCTTTTTCCTATAGCTTCTCATTAAAAATGGCATTTACATCTGTCAATATGTAATGCAGATCTGTATATCATTGGAGAAAAAAAATCAATTCTGCTTTAGAAGACAAGAAAGACAAACGGGAAGTACGGGTAAGCAGGTTGGTAACCTGAGACAGATGTTAGACAGGGAACATAAAAATCGGAAACACTGAACATGGAGAGGAGAGGATGGAAGGGCCGAGGCTCCCTAATGTTCTCAGCACAGTGTTCAGGACACTTCTGACCACGCTGACGATGGGTGTCCTGGCCTCTTATATTGTCTGCCCAAGAAACTCATAGGAAGGCCCTGGTACGACTCATCAAGCTGAGGGGTGAGATTAAGGAATAACACAGTGTAGTTACCCTTGCATTTCACTGAAGTAACACAGGTGCGTGTTGCTGACTCTGGACGTCTTCGATGCGCTATCTCCCTTGTCCAAACGTTCAGGCGGGCCCAGGTCCCATCCTGTGGGAGGAGAAAGAGAACAACAACAAGTGAACTTGGCTGACACAGGATGTGGACAGTGCCATCCTCCCACCCACTGAGCCCTTACTGGGGGTGTGGCAGCCCACCCTCCATGTCTCCCTGTGTCTCCCTGTTTATTTAAATGGCTTCACTAAACCGTCTGTAATAATCCAAGTATCTTACTTTCTAGCCTTTCTATTCCCTAACTTTGAGAGAACTTGGCTGGTAGCATCCTGGAAAGCCACCGCTGCATCAAGGAACTTTCTCATGCGACAGTCCTCTGCAAATGCCTTTGCACATAGGGCTGGTCCCTTCTGCCTAGAACGTCCCTTGTTGAGAATCCATTCACTCGCCAAGACTCCAGTTAACTACTAGCTCCTTCGTAAAACCTGCTCTCATCCTGTCCTGCTGGCGTGTCACTTGACACTTTGTCTCCATTGCGGGACTTCCCTCCTTGGATCACACATGTGCAGGTTCGCATCTTTCCCCTTCCCCGCTTCTCTGTACGACAGTCATCTTGAGGGCAGGAGCCAGGTGCACCTCCTGATGTACAGCAGGGGGTCCCCAGCATCTGAAAGGAGGGCTGAGGGGGGACAACGACGGACGGAAGGACGCTGATCAGACCTCCCCGGGCAGAGGTGAGGAAACCATCGGGAGCCATACTTCTTCTTCTAAAAGTTGAGTCAGAACACGTAGACACATTTTACTTTTTGAAATGTTTTTGTGGCAATATAACAGTACAGCGAAGTCAGAAGAAAATTGACCAATAGGGAAATTTGAAAATTAATGTTGCTAACATATGAAGAACTTCTAAGAATAGAAAAGTGGACGAAAGTAATGAATCAAGTCAGATGAGAATTGCTGATGGTTTATAAACATAAGATGTTCCACTTACCCCCCAAATGCAAATTAAAACTCTTCGGGAATGCCATTTTTTTCGACCAGATGGGAAAAAATCCAAATGTTTACCAAAGTATTAAGGCAAGGCTATGGGGAAACCGGAACACTCAGATATTGCTGGAAGAAATGTAAAATATTATAATCTTTACAAAGAAGAATCTTGTAACCTCTTGTGGATACCACTTCACCCTTTGTCCTAGCAACCACACTTCTAGAAATATATTTCTAAGTTATACTGCAAAAATGCAAAGAGAGGAAAACAGGGCGTGTGTGTGTGTATGGAAAAGACTGTTCATTGTAGCTCCATTTAAAAATGA
Organism: Perodicticus potto; assembly: GCA_963574655.1. NCBI lineage: Eukaryota > Metazoa > Chordata > Mammalia > Primates > Lorisidae > Perodicticus > Perodicticus potto. The sequence goes on along the minus strand of CAUYRH010012775.1, from coordinate 47,610 downwards.
CAAATAATTGGAAAGACCTAAATGTCCAGAGAGAAGGAATTGGTTAATTAAACTATGACACATAATACACAAAAGTGTCATGCAGTTTCGAAAAAGAGTAACAAATATCTCTGTACCCTATGGTATCATGTCCAGGATATAGTTTGAGTAAAAGAAGCAAGAGAAAGTGAAAATAGATAAGTGAACGAAAGGGGATGGATGGACATATATTCATGTATATGTTCATAATGTATAGTTGCTTGTAGTTAATAAACTTTAAAAGGGTAATTTAAAAACTTTTCAGAAAAGGTTAACTATGGAGGTAGGAGAGAAGAGGGTGGAAGAAACAGGGTTAGAAGCTCCAATTCTCTATAGATTAGACTTTGGAGCCCTATAAATACTTTATGTGCTAAAATATACATTTAAATAAAAATAGGAAAAAGCACTGTCAGTCTAAGGCAAAATAAAACAAATGATCCTAACTATATATCAAGTAGGAGGCATAAATACCTAGGAAGGAATTGTTTCAGGAGTTTTCAAACATGGTAGTTTGACTAAACATTCTTAGAATGAAAGACAAAAAGAAGTGGAAAATGAACATTCTCAGTCATCATAGTTTCTTTAATAATACAGATATTGCTGTTCTGTATCCATCAGGACCCGGTCCTCTTTTTAATCAAGGACGATTCTAGGTGTCTTAGGCTAATGGTCTGGGACTTCTTGGAAAGGACCCTTCCACTCGCTAGCTCCCTCTGATTGGAGCCCAGTTTGTCTCTCTTCCTCCTTCAGAAAGCACAGACCCCCAGAGTGACCCACACATCCCAGGTAGGGCACCGCAGCACATGGCACTCTGGGATGTCCTTTCGATGCTCCAGATGATGAAATGACCTCGTGGCAGGCCCGCTCCTTTGACATTGTGTGAACTGTGAATCGAGACCCCTGTTTTTTTCTTACCCCTGGGCAAATCCACATCACTCCTATCCATTATTCCCACACTGGGTTTTTAACCTCACAGAGGCTCTCACCTAACTGCTATGACAGTGAACTTTTGTTCCATCCTGTAAAGCCTTCTCGCATGTTGGTTCTGTCTGTCCTCACACACGCCATCTTCACCACCACTTCCAGCACCCCAGCCTCACACCCTGCACAGATCTGGAGAGCTGGCATTGTCCACGTCCACGGGGCAGAATCAGAGTCAGGGTCATGAAGTTGGTCATTAAAATCACAGCCCCGGAAATGCCCTTCAGTGCACTAGCGCCAGACCCCAGCTCTCTGTGCTGCCTGTAAGGAAAGGCTGGGTGGGGCCGCACCGTGCAGGGCAGGAAGTCCCTTCCCTTATTACAGAGGCACGTGACAGGGGACTAAGCTCAAGATCACACATCTCTCTGGGATCCCTTCAAAGTATTGTCCTTTTCAGTGAGGGAGAATAGCCTAATTGCACAGATGTCCCAATAATCGCTGCATATCCTGTCCCCTCAAGGGTGGGAAGCATAACTCCCTACTGCTTAAGTGTGGGCTAAAAATAGTGACTTCCTTCCAAAGACTATAGTTAAAAAAAAAAACAGGGAAAAAAGGAACTACAGAGTGGAGAAACCTGACTAGTGTTGCTTCATCAAGAGTCTGAGGTCAACATTAGTGGTGATCGGGCAGGTCGATAGTATGTTCCCTTAATATAATGTTAGAGATTGGCGCTTTGCCTCTTCCTCCTGAAACTCATATTCCAAATCTGATTATGAGGAAAGCCCCAAGTGATGGGCATTATACAATGTACCTGACCAGTACTTCTCAAAACTGCCAAGGGCATCAAAATCAAGGAAAAGGTGGGACACTGTCACAGTCTGGAGGAGCCTAAGGAGAAAATTGTTACCTTATGATACCTGGAATGAGACCTTGGAAAGAAAAGGGGCATTAGACCAACACTGAAAAATCCTGAAGAAATTATGGACTTTAATCAATAATAGCATAGAAATACTAGCTCATGAGTCACGACAAATGTCCCATCCTAACGCAAGATGTTAAAAATAGAGGAAATTGGGTGAGGTTAATATGGGAACTTACTATCTTCACAACTTTTCTGTAAATTCAAAACTAGTCTAAAATGAAAATTGGATTCTAAAAAGCTTTATTCTTTTTTGAACTTGGCTGTGGTTTTAAAACATGTGATTGCATGTTCCCTGGGAACCAGAGCACTGTTAGGAACTCCCTGTTCAGATATTCTGGTAGCTTCGTGCACAAGCATTGTATTCACTGGAACACTGAATACCAAATAATAATACCAAGAAAAAGAAACTATTTAAATTCTATTAACAATGAACTTGCTAAATAAATGATGGCATATCTATCTATGCATTAAAACATGCAGTCACTACAAAAGAAAAAAAGAGATTGGTCAAATGCGAAAAGAGGTCCATGACATATTAAAAGGAAAAAGTAAGGCATGGATCATTGTGTATAGTAAAATCTTTCTGGTGTAAGTAAATAATAAAAAAAAATAAAAAATATAGATCTCTTTATATATCCTGATATATACATTAAAGATTTCTAGAAAGATGATATGAAACTGTACGGACCTGTTACCTCAGAGTGTGGAATGTGTTTTGGGAGCTGGAGGGGCTCTTTTCTTTCAAAACTTTCTTCTACTGTTCAACTTTTTGTCCATGTATTTTAATTTTTAAAAATCACCGTGCTTTTGGATTCCAATGAATCTACTTTCAGGATGAGACACAGCTGAAAATAAAGATAGGATTTGAGAGCGACCGCACCTCTGGCCTGTACTTCTTGAGTATTTCCAAGAATTGCCCTCTGTCACACTACCTATTTTTGATGTCTAATTTTATATATAGTTTGACAGGGCTCCGGGATGCTGGCTTAGCTGATAAGATGTTATTTCTGCGTGTCTCTGTTGGAGTATTTCTGGAAGAGATTGACATTTGAATCAGTAGACTAATCAGAGAAGACTGTCCTCACCATTGTGGGTGGACATCATCCAATTCACTGCAAACAAAACAAAACAAAAAGGCAAATTTCCTCTCTGCCTGAGCTGGGATACCCATCTTGTCCTGCCTTGGGACATCAGGGTTCCTCATTCCCAGGCCTTTGGACACAGAATGAATTTACACTCCCATCTTTGCTGGTTCCCCAGCTTGTAAACAGCAGATGATAAGACGTCAGCCTTCGTAAGGGTGGGAATGAAGTCTTGTCATAAATAAATACATGAACCTACACACTATTAGCACTATTTGTCTAGGGAATCCTAATATGCTATTAAATCATTAATATTAATTATCAGTTCAAAGTTGTCATCTTAGAAATCCGAGTGGAATTTGGACATGTGAGAAATTGGATGTGGGAGGTCTGTGGTCTTTTTTTTTTTTTTTTTTTTGTAGAGACAGAGTCTCACTTTATCGCCCTAGGTAGAGTGCTGTGGCATCACACAGCCCACAGCAACCTCCAACTCCTGGGCTTTTAGGTAATTCTCCTGCCTTAGCCTCCCGAGTAGCTGGGACTACAGATGCCCGCCACAACGCCTGGCTATTTTTTTGTTTTGCAGTTCAGCTGAGGCCGGGTTTGAACCCACCACCTTCGGTATATGGGGCCGGCACCCTACTCGATGGGCCACAGGTGCTGCTCGAAGGTCTGTGTTTTGATAAACGAGTGCACATAAGTTATGGGGAGGCTGGCCCGTGGGGTGGCTGTGTGAGTGTGCCAGAGAGGGAGGCCATCCCCAGCAGAGTCTCAACCGACTGGGGGACCCATAGATCATATGTTATTTGCTAAGACAAAGGAGGCTACTGATACGGAATAACCTGATTTGAAGGAGGAGATGGGCAGCAACAGAAGGGGCCGAATCTTTACCTTAATTTGACTTTTGTGCAGTTTTTCCTACCCCAGTGATTCTCAAGCCTAGAGGTACATTAGAATCAGCTGGGGAGCTTTTTAAACATAAGTCTTTCTCAGTGTCCAAACAAACTGTGGTGCATCCATACAGCAGAGTGGCGCTCAACCATACCAAACAAAATGAAGGACCCAGACATGGCATCAACCAAACTGATGACTCTCAAATACACCATGCTAAGTGAAAGAAGCCCAAATTAAAAAAAAAAAAAAACTACATATTTCGATAATGCTGTTGATAGATCATTGTAAAAAAAGGAGAAGCTAGACTTCATCCGAAGAATTTCTAAAGGTTATTCTAAAACACAGCAATAATGACTCTTAGGTAATTTGGAATATATATGCAAAGCCTTAAAACTGTTCACAACATTTAACAGGATTTGAACTGAGGAAATAAGAAATGAGCACAACTGTGCCGCTTTCTCCACGCGGTAAAAGTAAGAGCATGGGAATGAACTCAGGGTCCCAAACCAGGGAGCTGTTTGCACAAATTGTGCTAGGAAAAAAAAAAAAAAAAGACTAATAAGGCCATCTCAAATAATGTTGTAGAAGAATGCCTAATGACAAGGGAAATTTTGTCAGCTAAGATGCTTCTGGATACAAGTAACAGAAAATTTTAAACAAAAATTTTAAACTGAAACAATAAAGCTATTTATCTTATCACCTATCCAATTTTGGAACGGTGGCTTCTAATTCAGAAGCCGCACAAAGGGACAACAGTCCTGGTTCTGGAGCTGCTCCTCTCAATCTGCCTCCTTCATCCCTCGGGTTTCAAAATGGCTGCCATGGTTTCAGCCAGACAACAACCTTGACGGGAAAGAGGGAACTTTCTTTTTATAAGCTGTTTTTTCTCTTTTTTTAAGAGCAAAGAAACTTTTCTCAGAAGCTCCCTACAGACTTCCCTCCTGTCTCTTTGGTCAAGATAATGTCACATGCTTATTCCCAGGACAATCACTGACACGGCAAGAGGAATTATCAAGAATGGCCTAGGCCAATTAAGGTCTGTCCCCTCAGGCTGGAGAAGGTCCCAGCCTGCCCCCTGGCATATGGCTGTCCTACATCTGAACAAAATCAGGGTTGGCTGGCAAAGCAGAGGGGAGAGAGACGAAGGTTAGCTAGGTTAGTGACAGGAGACACCGACAGGAAATGCAATATACTTCTATTGTTATAAATAAAAGTGAATATAGATGGTTCTGGAAAAAAAGGTTATTCATTTTAAAAAATATTATCCACGTTAGTGGGATTATAAGAAATATTTATTTTTCTTCTGTTTTTCTTTTCATCTGAAATGTTGTGGAATGGATATGTAATACATAGGAATTCCATCCTCGCTAACCAAGGAATGTTATTTTAAAATACTAATAAAAAATTTATAGTCCTCACTAGGGATTTTTTTTAAAAGTAAATAACAAAGAGCAAATAGGGAAGATCAAACCCAGGGATTTAGCTGAGGTCGGAATCTGTCTCTGTCTGATGCAGCCTCCAAAGACGCGAAGCCTCCTGCACCTGCGTGAATCACAGGACCCGGAGGTCCCCAGAGGTTTCAGCAACTCAACCCGCCAGGTTCTCCTGCTGCTTGGAATACTGTGTCCCAACAGGTCCTCCCCCAAACTAGAGGATTGGACAGCACAGACCAGTTTCTAAACCAATCCTCACTGTCCAGGGCAAGAAGATACTGGAGACTCACCCTTTGGTCCCAGCAGAAGGAAGAAGATAAAGATGAGGAATGAAATGGAAGTCGTGAAAAAGAAGACAATTAGGGCAGCGCCTGTGGCTCAAAGGAATGGGGCGCTGGCCCCATATACGGGAGGTGGTGAGTTCAAACCTGGCTCCGGCCCAAAACTGCAAAAAAAAAAAAAAAAGAAGACGATTAAAGAACACTGATGTCACTACATGCCCCTTGCCCACATGCCCAACAACTTGGCACAAAGGCACATACATTTTGTGGCCAAGTCAGACTACAGTTCTATCCTGTTGTATTTTAAGTGTCACTTGTAGTCACTTCTCAGCCTATATACTTAGGATTCAAAAACATGAAGAAGGTTATAAACGAAGGAAGATATTCTTGCAGCCAAAGCGGGGACAGTCCACATTCACTTACAAATCTCGGAGCTTCTCCGAAGCCTAACCTAACCCAGCCCTCGGCACCAAACCACAGTCCCCCCACCCAGCCCAGTCTTGGTAGCGCGAGCAGGCAGCCCTCTGGAGGAGATGGGAAAAGAGGCTCAAGTGGAAAAGCTGTAGAATAACACAGACCTTAGTTCTAATCTGATGTCAACAGCTCCTAGTTGTGCACACTTGGGAAAGCCATTTCACCTCCCTGTGCCTCAGTTTCTTCACCTGTAAAATGGGAACAAGGCTGTGAAGGCATTAACTGAGCTAGCTGATGCGAAGTGTGACAAATCTCAGCTCCACAGATCTGGGGTAGGAGGCTGCAAGTCGTAAAGGCCTGCGAGTGCACCGGCAGCAGCCACCAGGATCTCCCTCCCTCCCCCCACCGTGGACTCTGAGCATGGAACTTAATCAAGGGCTCTGTGGCCAGGAGTCTGGGGCTGTCAGACTCACTCTTCTGGACTGAAGTTTTAATGGAGGCAGATCGCTGGGGCTTGGCCAACCTGCCAGAAAAATAAATGGTTCTTTGAAATTATACCCAGCTAACTTCACCTGCTCACAGCCAGACCACCTGGTGCTGGGGAAGTGAGCTTTGACTCCAGAGAAATGCAAATCACCTCCGAGGTGCCAAGGGGGAAAAGTAAAGTTAAGTCACCGGAACTATTTACCCATCTGCAACAGACTGTGTTCTCAGTGACAGTGAAAAGAACAGAGTGGAAGGAAGGAAGGAAGGAAGGAAAGGCCGCTGGAGGCAGAAACTGGAGGGAACCCCCTGTCTTGGAGTAGCTGCCACTTTGATCTCTCTCCTTTTTTCTTGGAAATGCTCTTTGCTGCTCCTGGTTTGGGAGTGTAGTGCAGCGAGGAAAGTGAGGAGAGTTAATTCTCTCTAATGAAAATCTCTGAACCATCAGAGTGCTTCACTAGTTCCACCCAAGACCTCTTATGCCTGCAGTGGACTCTTAGGGGGCTCTTCCGTGGGAAGATCACTTCCTGGTAGATTGTCTGGATGCTGAATCTGGTTTGATTGAAACTACCCTGAGGGAAAACAATGGGGCACATGAAAATGACAACATTCAAGGTCATATTTATCCACAACACCTGCCTAGAATGAAAAGTGTATCTCAAAAAAAAAAAAAAAAGAAAAGAAAAGAAAAGTGTATCTCAGGCAAAGTTTACCTGGCTATTGAAACTACTCCCTTAAAAGACAAAAACCAAAAACCAAACCAAACAAATAAAAATTGCAGCCAATATGTCCAAGACTTTGTTCTTGGTTTCTTTTCTTTTTTTTTTTTTTTGAGACAGAGTCTCACTTTCTCACCCTCGGTAGAGTGCTGTGCCAGTCATAGCTCACAGCAACCTCAGACTCTTGGACTCAGGGGATTCTCTTGTCTCAGCCTCCCAGGTAGCTGGGACTATAGACACTCACCCCAATGCCCAGCTATTTTTAGAGACGGGGGTCTCACTCTGGCTCAGGCTGGTCTCGAACCTGTGAGCTCAGGCAATTCACCCGGCCTCAGCCTCCCAAGTGCTAGGATTACAGGCGTGAGCCACCACGCCCGGCCCTGTTCTTCATTTCTTTTTTTTTTGAAACAGAGTCACAAGCTGTCACCCTGGGTAGAGTGCTGTGGCATCACAGCTCACAGCAACCTCCAATTCCTGGGCTCAAGCGAGTCTCCTGCCTCCGCCTCCCAAGTAGCTGGGACTACAGGCGCCCACCACATGCCTGGCCATTTTTTGGTTGCAGCTGTCATTGTTGTTTGGCGGGCCTGGGCTAGATTTGAACCCGCCAGCTCAGGTGTACGTGGCTGGCGCCTTAGCCGGTTGAGCCACAGGCGCTGAGCCAGCCCACACACTTTTAATGGGAGGCAAGAAGTCACATCGTTGACATGACATTCCTGCCAAAAATATTTAACCTTAGGAAAGAGAAAAATCCATATATGAGCATTCTAAATACAGCTGTCCTAGATTCTTCATTTACACACACACACGTGCACACACACACTCGCGTGCACATGGACATGCACGCACACACACACACACCCACCAGTGCTCACTACACTCTTACTTCTTCTTTGGACATTAGAACATTTTAAAAATAAAAAAAAGTTGCCTGTTTAAAAAGTGTCTAATGAGTCATCTGGGCAATTCCCTTATTTTACAAAGGAGAAAACAGAGTTCCCTTCACCGTACAGCCCCAAGTCAGCCATCTCTTCCATGACAAAGTTTAGATGTCGAAATCGGACTGGGAGAGAAGGATGCTTGAGTCAGGAATAAACAATGAACGGTGGGTTTGAGAAATCTCATTTGCACTTCCAAACTGCCCGCGGGACTCTAGACAGGAGTGATGTTCTCATTTTCAGGTCTGGTTCAGCCCAGGCTTCTGCGCACTGCTGCACGCGGGCAGGATGTCTGCCAGCCTTCCTCCACACCAGGACCTGCCGCGTGCCCGCTGCTCACCAAAATGAGTGTCCAGTCCTCCTTCCTACGCTGGCCCTTAGGGACCCAGTGGGTCACCCACCTGACACGCAGAGTGTGAATGAGCACAGTGACGTGGCTATTCTGATGACATCAAGTGGGAAAACAAATTTTAGATGAGCAAAAAGAAAAGTAGACATTTTTAATGTTTGAAAATGAAGAATATAAAATATTCTATAGCCTATGTATGCTATGTTCATAGCCTATGCTATAGCCTACATTCCCTCAGGGTACAAACCCCAGTTGCTCCTGGCCTGGTCCAGACAGCCGGGGCCTCCGGTGCCGCACAGGCTCTACCACGGGGAGACTCCCGTGAACTACTTAAGTAGCATTTGTTTGTCCATCTGCTTCCATCCTTGTACCAGTATAACACAGATGTCCTTCCCGAAGCCAAGAACCCTAAGGGGAGCAAAGGACATAATTCCCATCAGGTTTTACTAGGGAAAATCAATGTGTTCCTCCATTTTAAGAGGTCACCACTTCTAATCCTGAGAGCTCACTTCCCATCAATTGCGCGATTTCTCAAACTAGTCTTCACAAGTTCTCTCGTGAGTAAGGCCCTTGTAGGTGTTTCCCAGAGCTGCACTTCTCACCTGGGTACTTGGTAAAACGCAGATTCTGGTTCAGGAAGTCTGAGGTTGGAGATTCTAGGAAGTTCCCAGTGATGCCGGCACTGCTGATGCGGGGACGTTGCCTTGAGTAGCAGATCCTGGGTTGCTCGAGAGTCAGCACCGTAGGACTTAGCACCTGTGTTCCTCACACACAGGAGATACCAATGAACATGTTTTGAAGGGATGATTGAATTTATCAAAGGTTTCAAACAGTAGAATCTTTTCTAAAGACTTTATAAGCTATCTGCCTTTCATCCTACTTGTTTCCTACTTTTGCCATGGAGCTGTGAGACTGGAACATTGTTAGGCAGAAGAATTAGCAAAAGACTGTGAAAGAAAACCGGGGCAGCAAGAGCCAGACTCTGTCTCGACTAAACTCAGAAATTCCAGCCGGGTATGATGACACCTGCAGTCCCAGCTACTAGGGAGGCTGAGGCAGGAGAATCTCTTGAGTCCAGGAGTTTGAGGTTGATGTGAGCTATGACACCACACACTCTACCAAGGGTGACAAAGTCAGACTCTGTCTCAACAACAAAAAGAAAGAAAGAAAGAAAACAAAGGCCAACCGTTCTGCCTGGGGCTTTTGGCATCTCAGAAGCCTGTTTGTCAGCTTACAGAGGCTTCCACCCCTACCTCACAGCAAGGACTGACCGGCATAGATCTGTTTACTCTTGCTGCTTCGCTCTCAGAGTGCACACTCACAATCACACACATGCAAGCATACGCGTTTTATTTTTTAATTTTTTAATTTTTTTTTTTTTGAGACAGAGTTTTGCTTTGTCACCCTGAGTAGAGTGCTGTGGCATCATAGCTCACAGCAAGCTCAAACTCCTGGGCTTAGGTGATCCTCTTGTCTCAGTGTCCTGAGTAGCTGGGACTACAGGCTCCCACCATAACACCTGGCTGTTTTTCAGAGACGGTGTCTCGCTCTTGCTCAGGCTGGTCTCAAACTCCTGACCTCAAGCAACACTTTCTGCCTCAGCCTCCCAGAGTGTTGGGATTACAGGCGTTAGCCACCTCACCATCATACTCGTTTTAATATAAATTGCTCCTTCTTCACAATGGAAATTAACTTTGCATGATTTTACACTATCAAAAGCAAACTGTTAGGGGTGTGACTGCCTTCTAACTTAGCCCTGGGCCTTCACAGAGCAAAATAAAACCCTGTCTTGACTGTGAGAGATAAAATATAATCTCAATGTCATCTGGCTCCCCACACTTGTCTTTTTGAATAAATATCTAATAATCTCTCATTTTTATTTCATTTCAATAATATTATCTTCAATTACAGACTCCATGTCTAAAACAACCATTCACTCTTGAAGCAGACTTCTGCTTCCTCCTTGTGCTCGGAAAGGCACAGTCACCTAGCAGAAGACTCTGGTCCCCGAGGGCGTCAGTGTCAGGAGAGCTGAGCCCGGACAGGAACCTGTGTGCGCCCCGTTTCACCTGTGCGCCCCCTCTCAGTCACCCGGCAGATCCCGGACGGGAACCTGTGTGCGCCCCGTCTCAGTCACCCAGAAGATCCCGGATGGGAACCTGTGCACTACCCCCCTCCCCACCCCTCAGTCACCCCGCCGAGCCCAGACGGGAACCTGTGTGCGCCCCGTCTCAGTCACCCGGAAGATCTCGGACGGGAACCTGTGCACTGTCCTGTCTCAGTCACCCCGCCAAGCCGGGACCGGAACCTGTGCGCGCCCCGTCTCAGTCATCCAAACACCTAGGCCTCACTCTGCCTCTGAAAAAAACGAAGTGGTTGAACTGATTATGAGATGCCTTGTAGGCTAAATATTCTATGATTCTAGAAAAGTTCACCAAAAACAAAATCACTTAAAATACCTCCAGAACACCTGTTCAATTGTGTGTGATTGCAACTCACATCCCAGTTGACCTTTGAACAACATGGGGGGTTAGGGACACCCACCACCCTCACCATCGAAAATCTGTATTTAACTTTTGACACCCTTAAATTATAACTACTCATAGCCTATTGTTAACTGGATGCCTTGGCAATAACAATAGACATTGGTTAACACGTATTTTACATGTCGTATGTATTATATACTGCATTCTTACAATATATTCAAGGAAAGAAAATATCATTAAGAAAATCATAAGCATCACTTCTCCCCTTTTGGCTAAGATCAAGCACAAGAAAATCATAAGGAAGAGAAAATATATTTACTATACATGGGTGGAAGTGGCTCATCATTATAGTCTCCGCCTTTGTCCCCATGCTGAGCAGGCGGAGGCAGGAGGGCTTGCTGTTCCTGGGGTGGCAGAGGCAGAAGGAATCAGCACGGTTCAAATCATGCTAACCAAAGGTCAACTATACATTCGTATAATTTTGCTATCTCTACTTTGTCCTCAATTTTGCAGAGTAAACATGTTGAAGTACATACCACACAGGTCTAGGGATTAAATGACTGCCACCCTTTCTGTGCTCAGGACAGATTCCCAGCATGTTCTTCAATGGGAGAGACACTCATGCCCACACAAACCACCTCTGCACCACCGTGTCTCCTCTGGCATTGATTGACCCAATTCTCTTTTTAGCGAAGGCATTTTCAGATAGGCAGCTTGGGAGGGTCATTTGTTTCCAAGGTCACCATAAATAGGAAAAGTTAAGAAACTCCTATTTTATCTTATATTTTATATTATATATCAACATACAAATAGTTTGTGAAATTCTGTACTGAATATTTTGTAAATAAAGATACATTTAGCTACAATTTCCCATTTTCCCTGTGTGTGTGTATATATATGACAACCTACAGGGGACCCTCTAGTAATAAAAGCCTTGGCTAAAGACACTTTTGTGCAGAACCTCTATATACAAACAGAGAAAAGTGGACATCCTAGGAGTAGCGTGGAAGACGACAGGCCCTCCACCTCATCGGCCTCCCCAGCTCTCACCACTCATCCCAAAGCAGCTCCACTGTCCTGGCAGACGGCCGCCTCCTCACGGCTCACTTCCGGTGACACAGACTCTTAGCACTTTTTTATTGGTGGGGTAGGGTTGTCTAATAACTTCAAGACTAAAAAAGTTTTGCTCCTTGGTAATTCCTCTCCATTAAAACTATTTCTATCAAGAAGAATCTCATGCTCTGACTTTAAACCTGCTACCTCTTCTATATGAAGCCCTTCCAAGGTAGGCTGACATTTTTCTCCTCTGACGCCTCTTATCCAGATGGAACCTCTCCAGCTTATTTGCCTGCTGGTGTGTAACTTCAGGCCCTTCGTCATCTTATTGGGTCTTCTCAAATCACACTCCAACGTGCCAGCATCACTTCAGGTCACACACACACACAAACCATGCTCTGAATACACACGTGCCTAATGGCCCTCTCAAATAGAATGAGTCTTGCATTTTTCATTATCTTATTTTCTAGAGTTTGTTCTCTCCCGTAAGGAGGACATCGGCATATGAAGCTTTGGCAATAGAAAACTTTACAGGCTCTGCACCTGTGGCTCAACGGCCTAAGGCTCCAGCCATGTACACCTGAGCTGGCGGGTTCGAATCCAGGCCGGGCCCGCCAAACAACAATGACAGCTGCAACCAAAAAATGGCCAGGCATTGTGAAGGACGCCTGTAGTCCCAGCTACTTGGAAGGCGGAGGCAAGAGACTCCCTTGAGCCCAGGAATTGGAGGTTGCTGTGAGCTGTGATGCCATGGCACTCTATCTGGCGTGACAGCTTGAGGTTCTGTCTCAAAAAAAAAAAAAAAAAAAAAAAACTTTACAAAGGGAAATGTCCCGTTTCTTGAGGAAACATTTGCAAATACCCATTTTGATCTTTTCAGCCCATGTCTGTGGCCGTCTTTCAGATGGGAAACTGAGTTCCCAACACATCCCCTCACTTGTTGCAGAAGGAGTTTATAACTTAGCTTGAGGTTTCCCCCTGGGGCTCGAACAGGCCACCAGGCTACTCCACGCACCCATCCAGAAGACCCCTCAGGGAGGATCAGGATACCCTAGAAAAAGACCCTGCATTGAGGAGAGAGAATTTTCTGCATATTATGTCCACTCTTTTGTCACATAATCAATACCCCTCACGTGAATGACAGTACACTTTATTTACCACAGTTACAACCATAGAAAATTAATTACTCTGGAGCCAAATGGGGTAACTATGGAAGTGAGGGGCAGAGTTTACTGAGCAAAGGTCTCACACTACCTTTGTAATGTGTGTAGAAGGGTTACGTTTTGGTGTATTAAAGTTCCTGGGTTTTTCTAGGAAGCCTGCTTTTCTCTCCACGTCTCCTCTCCAGTCTGCGTCTTTCGATGCAGAGAAGCAAGAAGTCTTTCTGGCTTTGGTTTCCAAAGACCCATGCAGAAAACAGAGAGGAAGAAATAAAGATTTCAGAGAATCACAGAATCAAAGCAAGAGTCTCCCCTGCCATAAAGAGATTTCCCCAGGTTAGAAGCAAGAGGTGGGCAGGAGGACAGAGGTATGGAGGGCAGGGGTAAGAACAGAGAGGTTAGCAGGCCCCACATGGAGAATGGAACATCTGAGCCAGGGCCGCCCACTGCCCAGCCTCAACTCAAGCAAGTCCCCACGCTGCCTGCACCTAGGACCACAAAGCTCCTTTCTGGCTATCAGAAAAAAAAACAAAAAAACTCCAATTTATTAATGGAGTTAACATTAATAAGTCTAAGACTTAGACTTAATCTTAACCTGATCTTCAAAAATCAAGTTTTCTGGGCATACCTCAGATTCTTTTTTTTTTTTTTTTTGAGACAGAGCCTCAAGCTGTCACCCTGGGTAGAGTGCCGTGGCTTCACAGCTCACAGCAACCTCCAACTCCTGGGCTCAAGCAATTATCCTAACTCCCAAGTAGCTGGGACTACAGGCGCCTGGCACAAAGGCCGGCTATTTTTTGCTTGCAGCCAACATTGTTGTTTGGCGGGCTGGGGCTGGATTTGAACCTGCCAGCTCAGGTGCACGTGGCTGGTGCCTTAGCTGCTTGAGCCACAGGCACTGAGCCTTACCTCAGATTCTTAAACATTACCTTGATCTTTATCTCTATTTTTAAAACTAGCTTCAAAGCAAAGAAACTGTTGGTTCAAAAGATAAAGGATCTTTGTATAGATTCATTATGAAATCCTTGCAGAAAAATTTACACTACCACCAACAGTGTCAGAAAAACATTCTACCTAGCTAATTAAAGCAAATGAGAAAATATTTTCTTAATATTAATATTCAGAAGCTACAAGCCTATGAAGAGGTCAGTTTGCTCATACCCAGTGGCCTCGTTGCCAGGAAGGGAGGGAGGGAGCTGGCCCCTGGCAAGCACCTTCCTCAACCTGGGTCCCATGATGGGAAATCACATATGGTCTCTCATTTAGTTCTCAAAACCCGACAAGCTGGGGATGATTGTCCTCACTTTTGCGGATGAGGAATCTGAGACCCAAAGCACATAAATCACCAGTCGAAGATCATCCACATGAAAACGTGGCACAACCAGGGAGAAGCAACCAACCTGCCTGGTTTCCAAGCACCTCAGATTTCGGCCACACAGGGGCCCTCCCCAGATTCATGATTTATCGAGAAGGGCACTGTCTAGCAGAAATACAACCTACTAATATTGTATGCAATGTTACAATCTTAAGTAGCCCAGTTTTAACAAGTAAAAAAGAAACCAGTGAAATTAATTTGAATAAGACATTTTATTGAGCACAATGTATCTAAAATATTTTCATATCAACTTATAAGAATATTAAAAAATTAAGGAGACATTTTAATTTTTTTGTTTTTTACTAAGTCTTTGAAATGTGGTATGTCTTTCGTGCTCAAAACCCATCTCAGTTTAGATTAACCCCCTTTCAAGGACAGCATGGGGCTGCAGAGGGTAGTGAGGAGGAGCCTCCACCACCATCAGACAGCCCCAAGGGCACAGCCTTGCAAAGCATCTTTTAAAAGTCTACCTTTCTAACCAAACATCTTCACTTCACCAATTCATGTAGTTCTTTTTGCATTCTTTCCATTTCCACACTCATTTATTGAGCAACTGCTGTGTATCAGGTCGACCCTGTCCCCAGAGGTGGGGGGTGAGCAGGGAGGAATCTGCTGCCCTCTAGGAGCTCACAGTCCACTGGAGGTGACAGGTGCATAAATGGCCGTTCCTTCCTAACAGGTTAATTGCTACGATTTCAGCCTATTCCTACACACGTAGGCAAACACCAGAACATGGAAGTAATAATGCCTGTAGCTCTCAGGACAGCCCCCACAACAAAGGGTTACCTGGCCCCAAATGTCAGTGGAACCGAGGCAGGAAACCTGCTCTGGGGGCCGGAGTGTGGTGTCCTCCTGAGTCTGCCTCCCTGCACCCAGAGCCCATGACAGCAGCGAGGACTTAAACCCAGGTTTCCAGCTATCTACCCCTCCACCTGCATAAATTCCATTACAGCCTGATTATCTGAAATGAAAAGAATTTTTCTTCAAGACTGGAATGTATGAATGAATGAACTGATGGATTTGGATGAAAACACCAGGTCTGGTGCTGCATGGTCTCCAGTCTCAGAGAATCCTGCCCAGGCAGCCCCAAAGGAAGGTCCAGTCTCCTGTCTCTGTGGAGAGGCTCAGAATTAGGGGTTGGGGGAGCCTTGGAGTCCTTCTCCACAGTGGTTTCCATTTGTCCCCCCAAATACTCACGGGCATTAAAGGGTTTTGATAATTTCAGAAGTCTGCTTACCTCTTCATCCAGAGGAATTTCAAAAGTGAGGAGCAGACACTTGCAATGCCACATGGAGGCCGAAGCTGCACCTTCCGAATGGCCCCTCCGGCCAGCTGGGCACCTCAGATGAGAACTGCACCCAGGCCAGCCCCACCATCTGCAGCTGGCTGCACCGCGGAGCCTGGTCTGATGGACCAAGTGGCCACTACTGCAGCCGGTGTGGCTGCGGCCCCTGCAGTTGGGCACACTCTGGGTCATGCCGTCGCTGGGGGCTCCCGTGGAGGACATGATGCCAAGCCCTCAAACCCGGACATCACCTCCAGGAGCCTCTGGGAAGCCAGCTGGCACAGCAGCAGCAGGCTGGCCCTTGCTCCTATGAGATGAAACAGGTTTTGGAATGGGCCCAGAACCAGACCCATATCAAGCTCTGCGAGGGATTCCACGAGCTGCTGAAACAACGCAAACTTGCAAATAGAGTATCCTAATCAAGGAGTACAAACTGAAGAAAAGGAAAGTCAGCTTTCAAGACCAAGTTGACTTAGCATGAAAATGTAATTGATAAAGAAAGTACAAAGGGTAAAAGCATCAGTTAAGCCTCTCCGGTTAGTAGCAGCTCCCTTTCTTCAGAGCCGGAGAGGAGGAGGGTATCTTAGTATGTGGAAGTTCACTGAGATGGTAAAGGATCGGGGGCAGATGTTAGTGTGGCCTCCTTAAACCAGCTGATGTGATATTATTTGTGAAATAATTAGAATAAAGTGATTTTCTTCCAAAAAAAAGTGAGGAGCAGCATCCAGGGTGGAATGGGGGCCCTAGCCAACCTTGCACAGGCCCTGTGATGGGCACGGCCCAGCAAAATGAGCCCTGGGCCCAGTGTCCAGCCTGACTCTCACCCATGCCTGTGTGACCCTTCTCGTAGCCTCAGCTTCCTCGTCTGTGACTGAGGGTTCCCGGACCATAACCCCCAAGTCCGTCCATTGCATGAGGAGTAGACGCTCGCCCACACCCCAGCCTGGCCTGCCCTCCCGACGTGGAGCAGCTGCCCTCCTGCCATCTTCCTTCCCTGGGACCCTCTCTTCCTCGTCCTGGACACAGCGGACCATCCTTTCTGTCTGAAATCCCCCCCCACTCTCCTCTCCTGCTGCCCGTGCTGTCGTGAGGGCACAGGGCTTCTGCAGCTGCCCACGGCATTTGCCACACTGAATCTGTCCCGTCTCCCTAACCGAGACTACCCTGCGTCCTTATCTTTGTATTCCCGAGGGTCTGAACAGCGCCTGGCACTCCGCAGGTGCTCATTAGATAGCAAGTGCACAACCCAGTAAATTCAAGTGCTGTCCACGACAAGCTCCAGGCACAGAACGTGCGACGGCCACAGCGTGAGGAGCTACGGGCATGGCCAGATAGCAGTCCACTGTCAGAGCCCACGGCATGACAGATGAACTTCCAACGGCTTCTCTGCTTTCCAAGCAGCTCCTGGCTCCAGGTTCCAAAAGGCAGGAGGGAAGGAAGGAGATGTGAGCACGGCTGAAATCAGGTAGAACTGAGATCAGTAATGAAACTCCCCACAGACGTGCTTCTCCGTTTGCCTGGGTGTTTTTATGTGTTTGCTTCTTGGGTTTTTCAGTTTTCATCAATGAGGTGAGTTGCTAGGGCGGGCGGGGAGTGGGACGGCACAGGAGGGTGAGGAGGAGGAGGGCGCGAGGCTGAGAGCACCTGTCATCCAGTGACGTGGAGACGTGGACAGCTAGTTCTGCTTGTGTTTTAAATGAAACCTCAGCCTAGGGTAGACACTACATCTGGAATTACGATCTGCCCTGTGCTGTCACTCTTTATATATTCACAAGGGAGTGGAGCGGTTTCCATAGAGAGGGAGCATCACAGCCTGCCGAGGAGCAGGACCCGGGAAGGAGCCAGACCCGGAGCAGACAGAGCTCGGGGCATGAGCCTGGGGCAGACCTCCCGGCCCTAAAGCTGCGCCGGCCTTCCTAAGTGTTTCTGCTGAGGAGCAAAGTCCTCTCCCAGGTAAGTCTGAGGTCTGAGCTGACCGATGGAGGGCACGGGTATTTGCCCTCAATTAGCCAGGAGGTGCTGGGGACTACGGAGGGGAGAGAGGTGAGCCCCGCCAGCACCCTGGGGTGGGACCACCACTGGGAGTGTGCTTTCAATCAGGAGAAAGAAGCCCCAAGGAGACGAGGGGTGTGTCTCAGGAGGTAAAGTTGTCCTCCCCAGGCTGGCATAGAGAGACCTGCCTTACAAAGGGTAACAGATGGGAGGCAGAGTGGCTGGTACAAATCTGTGCTCTCTGAGCAAGAGTTCGGCTCTGAATAGGACACTGTGTCCTTGGTGACAGTTCATGCACGGACTGGGAGCCGGGTGGGATGCAGGGGAAAGAGGGGCTGGGAGCGTTATCCCGGCACCTGCACAGCACCCAGGATGCTCGAGGACCTGAGTTACGGGTGCCAAGAGCCTTCACCTGTGTCACCTCCCTCCCTTTGTTTGCACACCTGAGAGGCAGGTAAGGTCTCCGTTATAGGGTAGCAGCTGACTCAGAGAGGTTAAGGGACACCAGAGGCAAGTAAGAGGTAAGTAAGGGAGCTTCTGGGCCGGTCCCCTGCCTCAAAGCCCAGAGTCCACCTCTCTTCCCACCTTGCTGCACCCGGACGGTGGGGCAGGGGCAATGACTGCAAAGAGTGAGCCCCACCTGGGAAGGGGGAGCCTCCTTGCTGCCCACGTCTTCATGCTCAAGATGTCTGAGAAATTCTAAAATTCTATTTGCAATTTCCTCCCCAGTATAGCCACCTAGCAAAAAAAAAAAAAAAAATTTCTTTTAACTTTAAAAAAATGTTTTTAAAAGATTCGTTTTTCAGTTCAACTTCTTGTCTGTGTTTGCAGACAAATGGGGCCACACAGGGAATAACTTTGCTGAGCCACATTCTCCTCTCCCTGGTGGGTGCTCTGAATCCCAGGCTGGCCTGAGCTCTCATCACCCCGCGTTGAAGCACTGGGCTCTGCCATGCTCACAGAAGTAACAGAATCTCTTTAAATCACCCTATA
Organism: Perodicticus potto; assembly: GCA_963574655.1. Classification (NCBI taxonomy): domain Eukaryota; kingdom Metazoa; phylum Chordata; class Mammalia; order Primates; family Lorisidae; genus Perodicticus; species Perodicticus potto. The sequence goes on along the minus strand of CAUYRH010012775.1, from coordinate 28,812 downwards.
AAAGGACTACTGAAATGAGAACCCAAAGAAGTGGCAGAGATTCATTATCCTGGAGAAAAAAACAGGGGTGCAGAGCTTTGCCTATTAAATCTAACTAGGTGGTGCTCAGTTACTTACATGGTGAGCAGCTGGGAAATCTCACACTTTCATATTGTTTCATGGGGGCGGGGGTTAGGAAAAAAATACAAATAACGTTAGAGGAGAAACGTCCTTAGGAATTAGGCTTTACTTGGAGTGGAGGGCACCTTTGTGAAGAGTTTCTCTTCTTTTATCCTTCAAAGCCGAAACAAATCCTAAAAAGAAAAGTCCCAGAAAGAAATTGGCTTATGCTTCCCAGCGCCAAGCCAGTCACTCTGACAGTGAAAACATCCTAGACCATAAAGAACCCACACATTCTAGACAGAACTAAGCCCAGCACAGCCTCCCATCGTGCGCAGTGTTTTCTGCTTGATGACTTGACCTCAACGCTAAGGATAAGGACCCATCACCCAAGGTCCCCACCACCCTCCCCCTGCTGAAGCCTGGGGTTTGCAAACAGGAAAGTCTGCTGCCCCAGGTGTGCTAAGAATAGAATACCACGCTCCTGACACCTTGTACAGCTCGTCCAGACGCCTTTGGCGCCCTCTCTATGAGCATGCCTTCTTCCCTGGTGGAAGATGTGGTATTTGATAATAAGAAGTAACTTTTTTCTTTTTTGAGTCTCAAGCTGTCACCCTCGGTAGAGTGCATGACATCATAATACACAGCAATCTCCAACTTTTGGGCTCAAGTGATCCTCTTGCCTCAGTTTTTTTTCTGTTTTTAGTAAATATGGGGTCTTGCTTTTTGCTCAGGCTGGTCTCAAACTCGTGAACTCAAGCAGTCCACCTGTTTTGGCCTCCCAGGGTGCTAGGATTACAGGCATGAGCCACCGCAACCAACCAAGAAGTAGCATAGTTTTAAATATTTACAAGTTGGGCTCCCCCAAAATGAGAAAAAGTAAATAAATAGTGAAAAGGGGCTCTCAGTTCTGCAACCCCTAAAGTATTGCGTTTGTACCTCAGATGAGACATGGAGGTGGGGGTGAATCCAGAAAGGAGCTCATTGCGAGGGAAATTCTGAGTGTCCCCCAGGAGAACTCTTGAAAGTTACTGAGGCAAAGATGTTTCATGTTCAGAAACCCTCGAGTTTGTCCAGATATATAATTTCAAAATAAAAAACAAAAAGTATGCCTTATAAAGGACATTTTTCCTCTGTGATATATGATAAAATGTGTTTGCAGAGGGGATATACACCCAGGAAGAGAATTTAAAGGAGGTTGTTTCACCTTGGAAAATGAACTGGTTTAATTAAGCACTTGAATACTAATCTGAATTTCAGTTCGCTTGACAAGTATTTATTGAGGACATGGTTCTTTTTTTTATTTTATTTTTGAGACAAAGTCTCACTTTGTCGCCCTCAATAGAGTACTGTGGCATCACGGCTTATAGCAATCTCAAACTCTTGGGTTCAAGCGAGTCTCTTGCCTTAGCCACCCAAGAATCTGGGTCTACAGGTGCCCACCACAAAGTCCGCCTATTTTTTTGTTTGTTTGTTTAGCAGGCCCCAGGCTGGGCTCAAACCCATGAGCCCTGGAGCATGAGGCCGGCACCCTAACCACTGAGCTACGGGTGCCCATCCAATGACCTGGTTCTTTATAAGGTACTAATGACCATGTCAAGCCTTCCTAGACATCCCAAGTGGCCCCGCTGAAAGCCAAAATGACCCACAGGGAAAACTTCTGTGTGGCAGAAGCTTTGGTGAATTTAACAGAAATAGAGCTGCCAAAGAAGTGCCACACTCAAAGGGGCCCCAAGTCTTCAAGGGAGGCTCAGAGGGGCAGGTGGGAGCAGCCCTGTGGGCAGAGGAGGGGCAGACTCCTTGTGATCTGAGATCTCAGCAACATTTGCAATCCCTGTGTGGGGACAGTGAGGGGACAGCAAGGAGAGGGGATGAAGTGCTGCTCTCCTGGGTCCCAGGGCTATGCCACTGCAGTCTGAGTGAGGAAGAAGCAAGTGGGAAGAGAGCCACAGGGAAACCCCAGGTGGGAGCGTGAGGACGGCTCCGGGTCATGCCCCAGCACCTGCCACCTTAGCCTACACCCTCCCTGGCCTGGCAACAATGCTCAGGCAAAGATAGAGAAATCATTTCATTTCCCAGTCCTCTCCAAAGAGGGGCCTCTTGCTTTCAGTAGCAGAGAAGGAAAGAAAGCTGGACGAAGAGATTCTCAAACTTGAGCCCCCCTGTCACACAGGAAAGTACAGGGAGCAGGAGCGACAGACGGTGTCTGACCTGTGAAAGGAACAGGAACAAAGGAAAGGAGACACAGTCTCCTCACCGGCTTCCCCACCAGCCTTAACCCTGTCTGAACTGGGTTTTATTTTTCTAAATCCTTCCAGGGGTAACAAGCCATTCCAAATTGCTCCAAAGCTTTAGGACGCCTTCAGGATACAAGGCAGCTAATCCCACAATTCCTACTCTATTTGTGCAGAAGCAGCTGACCAGACTCCCAGTAAATGATCAAGCTGGAGATCTGGGTGTTGAATGCAAGATTTAAAGAAAGAAAAGCCTGTTTTCCGCAGAGACAGTTGACCCACCCACCAGAACCCTGGCCCACAACCCCCAGCACCCGGAGACGCAGGGCTGCAGTTCCTGGTGTGGCCCATGGGCGGCAGCACCAGTACCTCCTGGGATCCTGCGAGGTCCCAGCCCCACCCAGACCTACTGACCAGGGAACTCTCAGGACGGGGCCTGTGTTTGGGCTGTTCCTGTGATTCTGAGATCGAGAACCACTGACTTAGACTAAGCTAGAGCCTGCACAGGTGGGGGTGGGCTGGTGGTGTGTAGTCAGAACCTGTCAGCCAGAGACACAGAACAGCAAGGGCCTCAGCCTGTGGCACCTCGTCTCTGGCACACGTGTGTGTGTGTGAGTGTGTGTAGCGTGTATATGTATGTGTGAGTGTGCACAAATGTGTGTATATGCGTACAAGCGTGCACACACACAAACGTATGTGCGTATGAACGTGTAGTGTGTGTATGTGTATGAATGTACGCACCTGTGTGTGCACAATTCTGAAAAGGCTGTGTGCACACGGACTTAACCAAAGTGGGTCAGCCGGCCTTTATTAAGTGTATGATTAGACCAGGCACTTACACACGGAGACATTTTAATTGAATCCTTCAGTTTATGAGGTTGTTATTATTACCCCATTGATCAGCTGAGGATATTGAAATTCACAGAGGTTAAGGGACCTGCCTGAGGTCCGCAGGCAAATAAGGGTGAGGAATAAATTCCACCCGTATCTGGCTCTGAAGTCTGAGCCATTCCCTCCACGCACTGCAGACCTGGCCGGTGCCCACCTTCCGACGCTTTGCGGGGAGGCCCATCGCCACCTTTTCACACACATCCGTCTTCTCTGCCGCAGGGAGAGATGCTGGTGCCCATGAGCCTGCTGCTGCTGCTGTTGCTCCTCGGGGGCCCCAGGACAGGCCTCCCCCACAGGCCCCACAAAGCCAAGCCCGTCCTCAGCAGCCTCAACAGCGCCCTGTCTGAGGCCACGAAGAGTCACCTGGAGGACACAGACCTGCTGGCCAAGAGGAGCTCCCACTACCTGCCCCACCAGGACCCCCCCTCGGGAGCGGAGGAGGAGGAAAACAAGGAGAAAAGGACTTTCTCTGTGTCTGGGGGTGGGGGCAGCGCTGGGAGCCCCCGGCACAAACCCCTGTCTCAGGCACAACTGAGAGGGAGGCTACGCCCAGACAAGGCCAAGAGTGAGCAACGCACCAAGTTCACGCTCTCTCTCGACGTCCCTACCAACATCATGAACATCCTCTTCAACATTGCCAAGGCCAAGAACCTGCGGGCCAAGGCGGCCGCCAATGCCCACCTGATGGCGCAGATTGGGCGAAAGAAGTAGAGGAGGAGGCCGGGTCAGGGGGTCGGGGGGGAGGTGAGGTGCACCGTCAGCTGGCGAGCATTTGTGGGAGCAGTTGATGTCACAGGCTGCCTCACCACTGAGCCCCTGGACCTCTCCCTGCCCCAGCCCCGTCCCCCTTGTCCTCTGTCCACACACACAGAAGAGCAGTATTATCCACTTGCCCAGACGCCAGCAAGGAACGGGTTTTACACCTTCCTACCCCCTGGGCTCCCCCGTGACCTCACCCCAAGGACAGCCCTGAACGCCACCTCCCAGGCAGAGCCCAGATTCATACCAATCTCCATCTGGCCACCCAGCCCCTTCCCTGCCCCCTCGCCCTATTAAAACCAGCGGCTTCTTGAACTCCTGTCTTGTTTCTGTTTCCTGCCCCCAGAAGCCACCTTCACACTATAAGTCTGGAACAGGAAGGGCTGGAGAGGGAGGTCCTGGTGAGCTAAGCCCTGTCCCGGGAGCAGAATGGCCACAGGAGGACAGCTGGAGTGCCAGCGTCTGTCACTTGCTCTAGCCTGGTCCCTGGAGCCTGGTCCCACCCAAGAGAGAGGACCTGGGAAATGGTTTTGGCATCCAGGCAGAAAGGAAGAGGTAGATTTAAATGACTCTTCTCGTAACATCCCAAATCCTGCACAGCTTGCTGGTGCATGGGGCTGCCAACTTGATGGGGGTTGCGTTGAGCCCACAGTGACCGCCTGGCTGTGCGGATGTCCGTGGCCAGGCCTCTGAGCCCCCGGAATCCATACTCTCGAGAGTGAGCAGACAGAGCCAGAATTCAAAAAGCAGCAAGCTCCGCGGGGAGGGAGTGGAGGGTGAAGTAGTGAGCTGTGAAGCGATCGCACTCAGTGTAAAAAACTGTATGTCTGAGGAATTCAGAGAGAAGAATACTTTCCATGAGCAAAATCCCACTGAACGCGGACACCAACAGAAACTCCATAGCCTCTGGTAGCAAAGCCCAAGGGCCGGGGTCCCAGACTCCCAGAAGAAAGGGGTCCACACAGTGACAGGTCTTAAACGGACAAACTTCTGCCTGGTGGGACACACACTCAGTCTGAGACTGACAGCACCACCAACACAGGCAGTGTCGTCCAAAGACGAACGATGACCCGTCTGGAAAAATGTTTTCTACTCACATAAAAGGTAAATGGTTGTTTATCAAATATACTAAGAACTACTCGAAACGGAAGAACAAATCTAAGACAGAAATAAGCAAAAACGGGAGCAGCTCACATAACCACACACACACACACAAAAGCTATAAATGCCCTGCGAATATATGAAAAGATGCTCAGGGCCATTTATAATAACTGCACTGATGTATGATTTCTTACCTGTCATGCTGACCGAAGTCTCTAAGTGGGACACTACCTCCCATTGGTGAGGTTAGTAGTCACCCTCCTCCACTGGTGGCTGGTGGGAGTTTAAACCCAGAGAGATAATTTGCCAACACTTATCAAAATTCACTTTTCCTTTAGCCCAGCAAAATCTCGCTTCTGGCAGGCATTACTGAAAAAATTTTAAAATACATATTTTTTAAGTTAAAAAATGAAATTAAAGGTATTCCATCTCTTGACATGACTAAGCCTCCCCCAAAAGTGAAAACACAACTGTTGTTTCCATCCTGGAGAAGCCACAAGCTTGGGCAGGAAGGATCCCAGGATCCCGTCTGAGTCTAGGCTTCCACTGCTAAGTAACTTCCCTGTGAGCCGATGCACCGCATTTATTTCTCACAAGTACATTTTAAGGCAGCTCTTATGTTTTTTTTCATTTTGAAGGTGGGCATATTGAGACCCAGAGAAGTTAGGGAACACATCTGAGGTCTCCCAGACTTGAAGTGACAGAGTCAGCTCTGTCTGACCACAACCCTCTCCCATTCGTCCACAAAGTACTGATTTTTCACTTAGACAAAGCAAACACCAGCAGCCCTACCTTGCGGTCCTCCATGAGGTTCCACTGAACTACAACAGAAACACTCCTCAAAGACCCTGGGGCTGTGAGCAGCATGTGCCCGGAAGGTGGGTCCGCTGCGTGCAATCACTGAAGAGTCGCCATGAGCAGGTGGTTAACACACCTGGCAGAGGTGGCCAGGTCAAAGACATTGACTGTTGACCCACCCAGGACAGCACCCTGTGGGACAGCTCCCAGCCCACAAGTCCAGCCTCTGACAGAGTCTGAGTTCCCAGGGAATCAGACCCTAAGTTTGACACCACTTTTATCTGCCAGGCCTGATTTCACTTTGTAACTCTTAGGGCAGGAAAAGAACTGATGTTAATCCTACTGTCTTAAAAGGAAGACATCCCTCCAGGCCTCGGCTCCTCCCCCTCAGTCTGGGTCAGAGAAACAGGGAAGGAACAGCCTCACCAGCTGCGAGAATCCAGCAACCCAACTTAACAAGTTGCCTCAGCTAAAGACTATTTTGTAGGACACCGAAAATTGAAGCTTGGTACACAGGATTTAACACTGTGGTTGGGATGTCAGTGAGTCCTCAGGGTGTAATAATTGGTCTTTTTTCTGAGACATAATATTGAATTGCTCTGCAAGGCGGACATGCACGAACAAGATACTTATGTGCTTAATCCATCACCCAGCGTCTCTGTCTGTGAGCAACTTCATTGCTCCCTACTAATAACCTTGTACGTCTCATACCATTTAAGGCCTGAAGAAGGTTGCTTAGTTTTCTCATTTACACATTACTGCATTTAGCGGAGGAAATTACTGATGAATGTGGCAATTCACAAAGGTCTCAGACATTCTCTCCGTGTCTTGGCTCTATCTGCTTTTGTTTTAGGAATTTATCAGAACCATACCTAGGTCCCAAAAGTCACCATAACAGGGAAAATGGGAAATTGTACTAAATGTAACTTTATTTACAAACTATTCAGTACAAAATTTTACAAAGAGATGGCTAACATGTAGAGAATATTTTGTAAATATTTTGTAAAATTTTGTAATGTCTATTTTCTAAATGAAGGTACATTTAGGTACAATTTCCCATTTTCCCCATGTATGGAAACTTGGGGGAAACCTTATATGCGAATGTGTTAGAAACTATTTAAAAAGGAACAGCCAAAGAGGAAAAGCTAAGGGAACTGAGGGCAATTAAACATATTATCTTCTAATAAACATATTGTCTTCTAATAATCTTAGAAGATAAGATTAGGCAATTAAACATATTATCCCCTAATAATCTTCTAATATCTTTAAAAGATTTTTAAAAATTAAAGGAATTAATTTACCTTATAAAGGTTAGTAGACTTCTTTAGAATAGTTTACATGCTGTGACTATTTGCACTGAGGACCTTCCTCTGTAGCAGATTTAAATTTAAAAATACTCAGGGCATGGTGGCTCACACCTGTAACCCCAGTACTCTGGGAGTCCAAGGTAGGTGGACCTCTCCCTCGAAAGCAGGAGTTTGAGACCAGCCTGAGCAAGAGCCAGACCCCATCTCTATTAAAAATAAAAAAAGTAGCCAGGTGTTGTGGCAGGCGCCTGTAGTCCCAGCTACTCTGAAGTTTGAGGCAAGAGGATTGCTTGAGCCCAAGAGTTTGGTTTGCTGTGAGCTATGACGCCACAGCACTCTACCAAGGAAGACTAAGACAGACTGTATCTCAGAAAAATAATAATAAAATAAAATAAATTTTAAAATAATAGTAACTCTCTTGCAGTAAATAGAAATACAAAAATAAATGACACCAAAAGAGGGGTCATCTTTCCTGTCAAGAATCAGTAAGATTCCTAGCCAGGCATTGTGGTAGACAACTGTAGTCCCAGCTACTCGGGAGGCTGAGGCAAGAGAATCACTTAAGCCCAGGAGTTTGAGGTTGCTGTGAGCTGTGATGCCACAGTGCTCTACAGAGGGTGACATAATGATACTCTGTCTCAAAAAAAAAGAATCAGTAAGATTCTTGGTGTTAACAAAAACATGAAAGAATTGATTCATTACAGTCAGGAAAGGAATTTTCACCATGGAAGAGAGACAGAAATATAATTTTTAAAAATGGAATGAAAACAAAGGCATACAGTGAGGACTGAAAATTAAGTCCAGGAACTTGCCACCATTCAGTTACATTGGCAGCGCTGTGCGAACAACTCGGTGAGGTATTGTAACATTGGTATATCAGTGTCTCACGGCTGTGTTGTGTCAATACATGGCAATGTCTTGCTGAGTTGTGCTCATTTTTGTTGTTTAACAGTGTTTGGACTAACAGGATTGTATACAACCTTGTAATTCCAACTTTAAAATACACAGGTTTTGTAAATAAATTTATGCTGTGTTCTTAAGTAAAAACCTTGCCAGTTTGTAGACAGTTTTAGAACACTTGAAAGTAATCACCCTATTTGTAGTTTAACTTATTAGATCTTTAAAAATTAATTAGAGTACTGGAAAAGTTAGACAATTAAAGTCCTTAAAATAAAATGGAGTGTATTAAATGCAATCTAACATATTTAAGAGCATTTATCTAAGACCGCAAAGGAAGCCCTAACTTTTTTTTCTTTTTCCTGAGACAAGAGTCTCACCATGTCGCCCTGGGTGGGATTAAAGCTCACAATAACCTCAAACTCTTGGGCTTAAACAATTCTCTTGCCTCAGCCTCCCAAGTAGCTGGGACTATAGGCACCCTATAAAACACCCAGCTATTTTTTGTTATTGTAGTTGTCTTTTTTTTTTTTTTAAGCAGGCCCTGGCTGGGTATGAACCTACCAGCCCCAGTGCATGTGGCTGGCACCCTAACCACTGACCTGCGGGCACCTAGTCAAAGCACAAACTTCATGTTCATGCCCTTTACGAGTGATGACACAAATTGCTAGGCTGTCACGAACTGAACTTAAAAACTCAATAATTTGGTTTTTCATATTATCTTTAGTATATACTAGCTTTAAAAAAATCAACCTGTATAAATGGTCTTTTTCTGGATACGTGAATGCACACACACACTTACAAACACCTTGTTAAAAATTCCTGTTAACTAGCAACTGAGCAGTTATTTAAGCGTCTCACTAGTGAGTGACCTCCAGTGGCTGCAGCGAGAAACAACATGTGTACACGTTTTAAGTATCATAGTAAAAACCTAATAAATTTGATCCTGAATCTCATTACTGGGCATCTACCCAGAAGGAAAAAAATCCTTTCATCATAAGGACACTTTCACTAGACTGTTTTTTGCAGCTCAATTTACAATCGCCAAAATGTGGAAACAGCCTAAATGCCCACCAACCCAGGAATGGATTAACAAGCTGTGGTGTATGTACACTGTGGAATACTATTCAGCCATTAAAAAAAAATGGAGACTTTACAGCCTTTGTATTAACCTGGATGGAAGTGGAACACATTATTCTTAGTAAAGCATCACAAGAATGGAGAAGCATGAATCCCATGTACTCAATTTTGATATGAGGACAATTAGTGACAATTAATGACACGGTAGGGGTGGGAGAAGGGGAGAGCAGAGAGAGAAAGAATGAGGGAGGGGTGGGGAAAGGAAGAGCAGAGAGATGGAAGGAGCAAGGGGGTAAGGTCTTGGTGTGTGCCACACCTTTTGTGGGCAAAACACAATCGTAAGAGGGACTTTACCCAACAAATGCAATCAGTGTAAACTGGTTTCTTGTACCCTCAATGAACCTACAACAATAAAAAAAAAAAAAAAAGTGTGACACATTCTGTAGGATATACAAATAAATTTTTTTTGAGACAAAGTCTCATTATGTTGCCCTCAGTAGAGTGCTGTGGTGTCACAGCTCACAGCAACCTCTAACTCTTGGACTCGAGTGATTCTCTTGCCTCAGCCTCCCAAGTAGCTGGGGCTACAGGAGCCCGCCACAACACCTGGCTATTTTTTTGTTGCAGTTCTCATTGTTGTTTAGCAGGCCACTTGGAAAGGACTGAGCCTTCATTTTATAATAAAATGGACTTTGTTCTTTAGAGCTGTTCAAACCCGCCAGCCTCAGTGTATGTGGCCGGTGCCCTAACCACTGAGCAAGGGGCCAAGCCCAAATAAATTTTTCAATGAGCATCCACTACATTTTCAACATGGTGAGAGATTTCATGCTGTGTCTCAACTATCCGCAAACCCTGGGTTCTGGGTGAGTGGACGCTGAGGGCATTCTGGGGGCTCAAACAGGGCACAATGGCAAATCCCAGGAGCTTCACACAGCAGGTGACACCTTGTACTGGGCTACCAAGTAGAAGAGTTTTCAAATAAAAGCCAAGAAGATTGTCTCCCAGAAGATACACATTTAAAAAATAATAAAGGGAGGTCTCTTCTCAGAGGAAAAATAATCCAGACGGACGCGAGTGTGGTGATGCAACAAAGAATGAGGTCCACCAAGAATTTAGCCATGAGGATAAATCTAAGCAAATATCCACTATTTAAAAGTGAAAAAACATTTCAAGCTAACAGAGAAGAAATACGTAAGAAAAATATTCGATGAACCCCATCCTTGTGTAAGGCGCACAGAGGCAAGCAGTATCTCAGGTGGATCCATTCTGAGATTCATGGCATTTTGGAACTAAAAATGCCTTAGAAATAACCACGATGAGAGTTTCAGGGTGTGGAGATGTACATAATTCAAGGTCACTGTCCTAACAGCAGCGCCATGATGTGGACCTGCCTTCCTTCACATCTGGTTAAATATTGTTTCCAGGTAGTTCACTGCCCCTTCTTCTTTACAGTAAGAAACTTGATTGAAAGACCGAAAGAAAAGTATTTGAGTCTTGGTGTTCCCTCTTTAGAAATGTCCACAGTATTCGGCTTACCAAATAGCTTATTGACTACTGAATAAGATGAACGTGCAGACGTTGGTTAAAGTAGATCTCCCGGCAACGGGGACATTAGCATGGTCTCCTTCAGCTGAAGGAGGTTTTCTTTCACACTTACACAAAGAGCCAGACAGACTCTGTTGGTCAATGTCAGAGATCATGAAGATATGTTAAGGTTCCCCCAAAATCAATGACAAGTCAGAGGTGAGAATGAGGGTCCCGCACCTTCCCTCGCTACACAGGAACCCCCAGCACATCTCAGGGTGCACAGCTCCCGGCTCCAATAGGAGCTCTGGTTGGAGGCTGTGCTGAGCGTCAACTCAAGCGGAGTCCTGGGCAGAGGGGTTAGGAGTGGAGTCCACGGGGGACCCAGTCAGACACTTAGACGCTTGGGGACTGAGAAAACTCTGGGTCAGCGTCTGTGCTGGGAAACCTGCCTTTATAGGCATTTTTCAAAGTAGCCAAATATTATTTCCACCCAGAAGTGGTCCCTGGCTTCCATGGTGACAAAGGTTTCCATTAAAAGCAGGCAACGTGGTTCACTGAGTGGTGCTCTTTGAGGCCACAATCTCAGGGCAGTGACTTTAGCTTGCCAAAGTCTCTCCCGGGGAACTTTTAAAAAGGGAGAAGCATGCTCTGTGCTCAATTTTGCTGTGAACCTGTAACGGCTCTAAAAAACAAAGTCTATTTTATCATAAAATGGAGGGTCACTCCTTTCCAGGTGGCATGAGCAGGAAGAAAGTGGTAGCTTTGCAATTTGATCTGCTGCTGGCCCCACCTTGAGAGCAGCTCCTCCAGGACAGAGGGGTGAAGAGATGGCTCTTACCTCTGACCTCAGCACAACCCCATGCAAAACTGAAAGCATATTCTTGTACTACAGTTTGATAAGTCTACAACAGACATACAACTTCGCACTCCAGACGAGGCTATAGGACTGAGTGCCTTCCTGTGTACCCTGGGCCAAAAGCGTGTGCCTTGTGGAGACCACGAGTGGGCACAGCTAGGGGGTGGAGGGGACAGACTGCCAACAGTGTGGGGCGCAGGGCTCCTGCCATCAATTCAACAGCAACACCTAAGCCCGGGCACAGACCTTTGCTGTATCTAGTTCACGTAATTCAAGTATTAGTGCGTCTGCAGACTGGTTTTTAAAAACCTTGCTAGTGGCCTGTATGAATTTATAGCTATTTTGTCCCTAGTAGGTTTTTGTTTCAAATGGGACTATTGGGTACCAGAAATTCATTCCATTGTAAATGTCAAATCCTCAGGACATCGCTCTTGGTGCGCAGCATTCTCTTTTAGCAGGTCAAGAGTGATGTGAAGCTCAAGAGCCTGTGTTTTTACTGAACTGCGAAAGTGTTTGAGACACAAGGTTCTCCTGTCCCCACTTGAGAACAGCTCCTCCGGGACAGGGGGGCGGAGAGATGGCTTCTGCCTCGGATCCCAGCTCACCCACATGCAAATTTTGAAGCATATTCTTATTGTACGCATACAAAGTAGACTGAGACTGTAAGGCACTTATTAGGAGAAAGAAAAAGAATCGTACTGAAAATATTCATTGATTTAATCAATACAAAAAACACAAATGTGGGGCAGTGACAGTCAAAATCCACACGCGCTGTTCTCCATGTCAGGTACAGGGAGGAATCAACACAGACTTTAGTGTTTCATAGTCTCATAATTAAAAAAAAAAAAAATAGCAAAGGATAAATCTAGGTTTCCATTCTGATCACAAAGACAAAGACAAAAATCCCACCCAGAACCCTGAGCCTCTGCAGGCCCCAGGAAGCGAAGGCAACTCTGGCTGGTGTCTGGGAATACACACCCCTTGTCAGGACGACCTGTTTAACTTATGGGGACTTGGGGTCTGGCCTCATTGGGTGTTTGTTCTTCCAGGCAGGGGCACTCTGCCCACCGGCGCACCCTGACTCAGAAAGGAGGCTGGCCATTTTACCTACTCATTCCTGCCAGCCGTCCTTACAGGAGAAACTCTGTCCCACCTCCTCATAGTCCCCCTCCAGGGCTGCCAGGTCCTCCCTGGCCTCCAAGAACTCGCCCTCCTCCATGCCTTCCCTGAGGTACCAGTGCAGAAACGCCCTCTTGGCGTACATGAGGTCAAACTTGTGGTCCAGGCGGGCCCAGGCCTCTGTGACAGCCGTGCTGTTGCTCAGCATGCAGACGGCCCTCTGGACACCAGCCAGGTCCCCTCCCGGCATCACCGCAGGTGGCTGACTGTTGATGCCCACCTTGAAACCGGTTGGACACCAATCTACAAACCGGACAGAGTTCCTCGACTTCGCGGCTGCAATGGCTGCGTTGACCTCCTTGGGGACCACGTCCCCTCTGTAGAGCAGGCAGCAGGCCATGTACCTGCCACACCGAGGGTCACACTCGACCAGCTGACTGGAGGGCTCGAAGCAGGCGGTGGTGATGTCCTCAACAGAGAAATGCTCCTGGAAGGCCTTGTTAGCAGGGACGACGGGGGCGAAGGCTGTCATGGGGAAATGTATTCTTGGGTAGGGCACCAGGTTGGTCTGGAATTCAATCAAGTCCACGTTCAAGGGCCCTTGAAACCGGAGGGAAGCGGTGATGGAAGACACTGCCTGGACCATCAGTCTGTTAATGCTGGTGTAGGAGGGGTGCTCAGCGCCGAGCTCGCGGGGACACATACCGTAGATGGCCTGGTTGTCCACCAGGAAGGTGCAGTCCGAATGCTCCAGGGTGGAGTGGGTGGTGAGCACGGCGTTGTATGGCTCCACCACGGCCGTGCAGATGCTGGGGGCTGGGTAGACAGAGAACTCCAGTTTAGTCTTCCTGCCGTACTCTGCCGAGAGCCGCTCCATCAGGAGGGACGTGAACCCTGATCCCGTGCCTCCTCCGAAGCTTCGAAAAATCAAAAATCCCTGAAGTCCGCTGCACAGCTCCGCCTGGGAGAAGTATTAATAACAGGGATGTGAGAACTCGGCCAAAGAAACCCAGAAGCAGTGGACTGGGCAGGGAAGATAGGATACAACAAATTCCCAAAACTAACCAAAAAATTCTTTGGGAATAGACTGGTTTACCATTGTCACCTCCATGATAGACGTGGCTGCCATGACATGCACCTGAGTGACACTTCTGGTTTTATTATAAGCAAAGCATAAACAGTCAACTGTCTGTCACTGTCCTCCATGAGTCTAGCTACGTGTGATCAAGGCCTTTATCAATAAGAAGAGAAAATGGCAAAGGAAATAAGGGAGCAAAACCACTGTCCTCCCACAGAGGATGAGGTGCTTGTCGTGACCACACTCCCTCCCGATGTGTTGGTGTAAAAGGCATCGTGTTACCTACTGATCACGCCAAACACCAAATCCCTTGCTCTCCAAAGGGTCTCCAGACTCAGGCCAACAACAAAGTCGCTAACCTCCAGGGAGGGTGGGGTGTGCCTGCTCTAACTTCCTAAATAGTGGCTACCATGGGAATGACGAGTTTCAGAAGTTCTTTGGAAGTCTGTGTGCACAGAGCAAGGGTAATCAGGGGCTCCCCATCCGGGTCAAGGTTCAGGTCCCTTCCCATGTTAACAAGGAGGACCCTTCCCAGCTCCGAGCTCCGTGTGGATGCCCAGGGTGACAGGGCTGGGGGCGATGGTGGTGGCAGGCAGGCGACGGTGTCAAGTCCTGCAGCAGGACCACACGCGTCCAGGCATAGCTTGGTCAGAGGACAGGGGCCACTTGCCAGCTTCCGGGTCCTCTCCAGCACGAGGTCGATGAGCTCAGGCCCCACAGAGTAGTGCCCGCGAGCGTAGTTGTTGGCCGCGTCCTCCTTCCCGCTGAGGAGCTGCTCGGGGTGGAAGAGGGAACGGTGCCTCCCAGTCCGGATCCCATCTGCAGAGGACGAGAGGTCAGCACCCTCAGTCCAGCCCAGCTGCCCGCCATCTGGGAGGCCCCCCCAGGGTCCTCAACTCTGCCCCCACACTTTCCCCCAACGTGATGCTCAAGGGATGAAGTGGCGCCACTAACCTGGCCTGCCTGAGCCTGGGAAAGGGACGCTTCACACCGACCAACAGTGAGCTTTTCCACACCCCTGCGTAGTTCCCTAGTGCTTCTGAAACAAGTGGTGACAAATGTGGGGCCTTAAAACATCGGAAACTTATTTCCTGACAGCTTGAGAGGCCAGATGCCCAAAACCAAGGTGTTGGCAGAGTTGGTGGGTCCTTCTGGAGCAGCCGGGGTGCGCCTACTCCATGCCATGCTCCCAGCTCACAGTCCTCGGTGCCCCTCGGTCCAATCTCTGCCTCTGGCGGGCAAGCCTCCCCATGTCCCTACATGGGTCTGTGTGGTGCCCTCTCTTCTGGGGTTCCAGGTGGGTGTGCATCTAGGGGGATGCTCTTCAACCTCTCTATCCACCTCGTGGCACTTTAAGACAAGCATTCCTATCTACAGTAGCCAACCATGTGCTGGAAAAGCACACAGAAAGGCATTTCAACCTAAATTGCTCTAAAAGGGGCTTTAAGGAAGAAGGCATGGCAAACTTAAGCGCCCATGCCACCCTGGTGCAGTGAGCAGAAATGCAGGAGCAGGGAAAAGGCTTGAAGATGCTGCAGTTTTAAACTCACCCCGGAGCTACCCGTGCATCACTTCACCGCCTTTTAAAACCCTGGGCAGTGTGCCTCACTTCCCCACCTTACAATTATACCAACAGCATTTTCCTAATGATTAAGAAGCAGAGTTGGAGAGCCAGGAACAGTGGCTCATGCATGTGATCTCAGCACTCTGGGAGGCCAAGGCAGGTGGATTGCTTGAACTCAGGAGTTCAAGACCAGCCTGAGCAAGAGAGAGACCCCATCTCCAAAAATAGCCAGGCATTGTGGCAGGCACCTGTAGTCCCAGCTACTCGGGAGGCTGAGGCAAGAGGATTATTTCAGCCTAGGAGTTTGAGGTTGCACACTACCGAGGGTGACAAAAAAAGCAGCAGAGTTGGAGACTTAGTAGGCCTGGGGAGTGTTCCCGTAGTTAAGACAGGACACTGCCTTGCTTAGCAATTGCATGTCCAAGAATCAGTTTCCTAGGTTCCTATCTTGCCTTCCTCACCAAGCTAGAGAGAAGTTACTTAGACCTTGATTTTATCTCACAAATAAGGACTGTAACAAGACCTCCCCCCTTGAGCTCTTGTGAAGATTAAATGCAGGCATGACGCACGACGCATGGCCCACATAGCGACGAGTATAAGCAATCATTATAGAATCGGCTTCCTGATGCGCAGATTCACCCACTCATCACCACTGCCCGTGGCACCTGCTGGTCGGCTGTTCCTAAGAGCCAAGATCATTCTCTGCATTCACTTTGCCCGCCTGCATATGAGTTTTTGAACCTCAATTTTGCATACCTTCCAAATGATGTTATTCATTAAAACTAAGTTCTAATAACTTTTTTTAACCTGGAAGCATTTCTATTCCCGTGGCTTTGTACTTGTTCACAGTAATTTGACAGTAACTTCTTCCCATGATCTTCCCCCCGTGCATGGATCCTGAGGACAGGGAGTGGCCAGTACTTTCCAAAAGCAACTCAGCACCTTGACTTTGCCATTCCCTTTCAAGACACCCATCTGAGCTGGGGCTGGTTGTGTTCTGTGTCACAGGACCAAAGATTCCAAATCAGAGGGATGACCACTGTGCTTCTGATCCAGGGGCCTATCACACCCAGGAACCAGGTGACATGTGTCAAGCTCCAGCTCCACCCAGGGTCAAGCTCAGATCGGGGACCCTAAAGAGGGTCACGCCGGGGCCCAGTTCCAGCTACTCCTCCCGGAGGTCCTGAGTCTCTCTGAGCCCCACGTTGGACACCATCTTGTCAGCAGAGAAGAAGCCAAACCCTCCACCTGGCTGTTTTGCCGAAATGTTAGAGCTCTGTGCTGGTGGCTCGAGGGCGCCACCGAAATAATCGAAAAGAACCAGTAAAGCTTTAGCAAGAAAAGGAATGTTTGTTGAGAGAAAGATAGGTTTACAGAGTAAGAGCAAGGTATAGCCGGACAGAGCACTCTATATTCACTACCATAGAGAGAGAATGGGCCCCGATGCCACCACGAAGAAATGGCAAAGAGGCCGCAAATAACTTCTAACTAGCTAATGTACAAAAATTAAACCCAAAGTTGGAACATTTGAAAGATATATTTATAAACAAGATCTAAGTGAGCATGTATTTCTGGGTGAATTGGTAGCTTCTCTCCTGTACACATAAACCTTCTTTGCCATGGCAATGGCAACAGGGTCATAACTCCTTTTAGTAAAATCCACTTTCTCAGAGCACAGAGGTTATAGCATCTGTCAGTGGGTTCCTAAGTACTGCACACTATCCAGCCTCATTCTGGGCACTTACCCACTTTGCTCAGAGACCTCAGTACCTGGCCTCGGGGCCTTAGCCAATGTCCTCAGAGATGTCAATGGATTTTAAACACAATTATTTCACAACTCTTAAGCTTCCTTAATGCCAGTGACATTCAGTTGCTTCCACTTAGGTTGTTGCCACCTCCAAAGTCTTAAACCTTAAATCCTTTCCTTGACCACGACTCTCTCACTTTGCCTCCACTTCAGCCAGGACTCAGGCCCTGGCTACCTCCCACCCTCACCCCCCACTTTGCTCACCTACAAACAACCTACATTCTGACCACACTAAATTCCCTTAAATTCCATGCCCCACACCAAACGTGTCTTTCTTCCCACAAAACTAGGTTATCCTCTGAAATCCCTGTTTCATTTATCAATCCTATTATTGAAAACCAGTAAAAGTCTGGGGGGCCCTTCTGTCTTTGACGAACATTTATCAGATATAAGACCAGGTCCTCTGTTGTGTCTGTCTCACACAGACTCCCCTCAAATCAGTTGTCTCTTTTCCATTTTCTATATCGCAACTCTACGTGAAGCCTGCACATTAAAACAAACTCACAGCCTTCCCCAATTTGTGCTGTCTTTCTGGAACATAGCAGGTGCCAAGTAAATAAATATTCAATAAATTCACGAATAAACGTCTATGATTTATCTCACTGAACTATAGTTCTAAATCTGCCTTTCTCCTACTCCAAAATCGTCACTGTTCTCTACCTCCTACCAAATTCAGATGGAACATCTGATGTAAGGAGACTCTGTGGTTTGCCTTCAGAAACTCCAGATGTTGGGCGGCGCCTGTGGCTCAGTGAGTAGGGCGCCGGTCCCATATGCCGCAGGTGGTGGGTTCAAACCCAGCCCCGGCCAAAAACTGCAAAAACAAAAAACAAAACTCCAGATGTTCGTTAAGACTAGTCAAGTGCAGGAGTGAGAAGGAAGGGAAGTAACACAAGGAGTTCAATGTGTGACGTGCTGTGAGCGATCCAGTGAGATAACTCACTACCTTTGGACCAGCCATTAATTTCACTTTCTTAGGAAAACTTTCTGCCTTTTTATTCACCTTGACGTCCATCTACTTTCCCCATCATTCTGTTACTTATTCTGCCTCTGTTCTGACAAGGAAATCAGTTCCAATCTAGTAGAGAGACAGACCGTATTTCCCAAAGATGGACACAACAGTATTTCCCAACTCACATGTATGTCTAGAATGTCACTATTCCTGCATCAAGAGCTGGAGGGGTCTCTATCCCCTCTCTGGGCGGATCTTTGTAACTGCCCCAACCCATTGGGAACAGCTGAAGTGACACTACATGACTTCCAAAACTAGGTTATAAAACTGCATGGACTTCTGGGCCGGGTGCGGTGGCTCATGCCTATAATCCCAGCACTTGGGAGGCCAAGGTGGGTAGACTGCCTGAGCTCACAGGTGTGAGACCAGCCTGAGCCAGAGCAAGGCCCCATCTCTAAAAACTAGCCGGGTGTTGGGCAGTGCCTGTGGCTCAGTGAGTAGGGGGCTGGCCCCATATACTGAGGGTGGCAGGTTCAAGCCCAGCCCTGGCCAAACTGCAACAAAAAAAATAGCCGGGCGTTGTGGCAGACACCTGTAGTCCCAGCTACTCAGGAGGTGAGGCAAGAGAATCACCTAAGCCCAGGAGCTGGAGGTTGCTGTGAGCTGTGATGCCACAGCACTCTACCAAGGGCAACAAAATAAGACTCCGTCTCTAAAAAAAAAAAAAAATAGCCAGGTGTTTTGGCAGGCACCTGTAGTCCTACCTACTTGGGAGGCTGAGGCAAGAGGATCACTTGAACCCAAGAGTTTAAGGTTGCTGTGAGCTAAGATACCCCAGCATTCTACCAAGGGTGACCAAGTGAGACTCAGTCTCAAAAAAAAAAAAAAAATTGCATGGACTTCTACCTTGTTCCCGTGGAACCTACCACCTACCTGCCATGCTATGAGGAAGCCCAAGCAGAGCATAGAAAGAGACCCATGTCAAGAGGAACCAAGGCCCCACCCAGGGGAGTGAGTCACTTTCCCAGTGGACCTCCCGCAGCTCCTGCTTCAGCCCTCCTGGGTGATATCACCCAGAGCCACGTGGAGCTTGTTCCTTCTGAGCCAATTCAAACTGCACATTTGTGAATAAAATAGTGATCATGATTGCCTGAAACCACTAAGTTTAGGGGTAGTTTGTTACATGGCCATAAAGAACTGATTCATAGCATCAAAGTCAAATGTACCTTCCTCGCCGGCTTTTCCCTTAAGGCAGGAAGGCCTCTTTCTCCGATATTTGTCTAGCTTCCATTTTTTGCATAAAATACTACAAAATCTGCCACTAATAATCATAAAACTATTGGTTTTCCCCACAATTAGGATATTTATTTGGCTTCTCGCTTCTTTGGAGATCATTTTCAGATATTCTACTCTTGTTAAGCCGATAATGCCAAATTTTTAGATCCTTGCCAGCAGCTTCCAGTAAAAGGCTCTCAAACCCAGGAAAAGATTTAGTGTTCTGTTACAGGACCAGTGCGGATCAAATAACAAGGTTTTAAATGATTTCATCACACAAGAAAAGAAGGCTAACCCTGTGTTTTCTTCAATATGTTTGCCATGCCAATCACCCTACATGGCCTGTGTGCAAACCTCTAAATTTGGAAAAGATCCTGTTCAGATGGATTAAAATCTTCTGACAATCCTGCCTACTTAGTTGGTTTGCTTTGAGTGTGGACCCGATTAAATACCCTAGGAGGTAAAATTGATATTACCTATGACAGTTGGTTCCAAGTCCATGAAGAGTGCCCTGGGCACATGCTTCCCAGCTCTCGTCTCACAAAAGAAAGTATCGAAAGATGCATTCATAGGCCCCATTTTGGTGTTTTCCAACTGATCCTGTTTACTGTCGAGAATGATGCCATCGGGCTGGATTCCATGTTCCAGGCAATAGAGTTCCCAGCAAGCGTCCCCAATCTGGACACCAGCCTGACCGATGTGAATGGAGAGGCATTCCCTCTGAAATCAGATGCAGTGAGTGAGAACAAGGCAGGGGATCCGACCAGTGGAGCTATGTCACCCCACATGTCTGGTCACAAATGACAGTAGCCACACTAGCTTAAGACCAGCCTAAGAGAAATTTATTATAAGACAAAATTGTTTCATGGAAACCAAACACCAGGGTACAGATGAGCTTCAAGGACAATTAAACCCAGGCCTTAAATCCCATTAAAAAGCTTCTTTCAACAGTATAAATTAAGTTTCTACACCATACTAGAGTAAGAACTGAGTTAAAATTATATACATGTATACACACATAGAAGGTGCCAAAAAATGAATACATGTTTTAAGAAAGGAGAAAACCATATTAAAATTGTAATAATATTTACTGATAACAAAAGATGAATATGTGTTTGAGCACCTCTTGTAATAGCAGAAGTTGAACATGCCTTGAGTATTATTACTCAAACACTTATTTTGGTGATTTAAATGGACACAATCATTTACTCCAATGGTTCTCAACCTTCCTAATGCCGTGACCCTTTAATACAGTTCCTCATGTTGTGGTGACCCCCAACCATAAAATTATTTTCGTTGCTACTACATAACTATAATTTTGCTACATTGTAATGTAAATATCTGATGTGCAAGAGCCCCCCCCTCCAAAGGGGTCTCAACCCACAGGTTGAGAACTGCTGATCTACTCCTTTGAGAGAAAGAGTGAGTCAAATCCTTAAAAATCTAAAGTGACAGCAGCTGATTTCAATATTAGTGTGGTTTGTTGACAGGTCCCAGAGTGAGTCTCACCATCTTCTATGTCATTTGGAACCTTCAAGCACTGCAAGCACTGACCGGATAAGCTAAGGGGTAACTCTGTCCTCCTCCAAGGCCGCATTGCCCCAAAGCCTGAGATTCAAGTACAGGAAGACGGGGCCAGGCCAGTAGCTCAGGCCTGTAATCCCAACACTCTGGGAGGCCAAAGCAGGTGGACCGCTTGAGCACACAGGTTCAGAGACCAGCCTAAGCCAAAGCTAGACCCTGCCTCTAAATATAGCCAGGTGTTGTGGCAGGCACCTCTAGTCCCAGCTACTTGGGAGACTGAGGCAAGAGAATCGCTTGAGCCCAAGAGTTAGAGGTTGCTGTGAGCTACGCCATGGCACTCTACCGAGGACAACATAGTGACTCTATCTCAAAAATAAATGAATAAATAAATAAATAAATAAATACAGAAAGACCTCAGGCCACAGCAATCTATTTGCAGGCCTGTGGTCCCCAGACCACTAATCAAGGTCAGGAGGGAGAGCGCTCTGGCTGGCCACACCCCTGCACTCTGCCTTGGACTCTGTTCCTACCCAGGGTGTCAAACCCTTCTCACTTGTCTCTGATTCACCGGGCACAACTCAGCAGTTCTTGTTTCATGAGAAAGGAAGTTCACTCCCTTAGTAGAACCTCCACCATTGTTCTTCTCTGAGCAACAATCAGTTTCTCACGACAAAAGGCACAAACTTAATTTAGAAGGCACTTCGCTCAGTGCCAGCTAATAGCCTCTCTCAGGTACCTGACAATCAAAGCAACACATTCCATCATAAACAGGTTTCTTTCAATGGTACCCTCATGGGCAAAGCAGGTTTATTTCTCTTCCCTCCGGCTGCACTTAATATGTTAAAGATACCTTAGCTACCGTGGTCAGGTCAAAACTGAGTTCCCTAAATTTCAGTTAAAATCTTAAAAGAGGAGAGGAGGTGTCTACGTCATCAAATCTTTTGTAAAGTTTACACGTAGGTCTACCCAGCTGCCTGCCACCTAGTCCTGTACTCTACTGACAATAAACATGAGGGGACATGTTGATATTTGCTTACAACAGTCACAGGAAAAATAATCACTAACTTTAAAAAAAAATGTCCCTTTTTCATGGGATCTGTTGTCCCAGTGGTTCAGGTATCAGAGTGACACTGTTCTTCTTGAACTCAGCAGGAAAAACATAGCCCTTAATAAGCCTTCTTGTTTTTAGAAGCAGCTGAGTTTATAACCTGTGTGTTGAGGGGTATAGAAAACTGTTTTCACCTTAATCTTGTCTTAGCCTCTCCCTCTTATCCAAACTCTCTATTAAGATATTAGTTACACTATAAAATAGTGTAAGATTGTAAAATTCTCAATAAAAGTCACCATTGATCAAATACATTTTTTTTTTTTTTGAGACAGAGCCTCAAGCTGTCACCCTGGATACAGTGCCCTGGCATCCCAGCTCACAGCAACCTCCAATTCCTGGGCTCAAGCGAGTCTCTTGCCTCCGCCTCCCAAGTAGCTGGGACTACAGGCGCCCGCCACAACACTCGGCCATTTTTTGGTTGCAGCCGTCATTGTTTGGCGGGCCCGGGCTGGATTTGAACCCGCCAGCTCAGGTGTATGTGGCTGGCGCCTTAGCCCATAGAGCCACAGGCACTGAGCCAGTCAAATACATTATTAAATCCTGCTATAAGGCTTACTCAAATGACTAGGATGGCATAATTTTAAATTAATCTTTTAATGTTAAGATCTTTGTACATCACACACAGTTGGAAAAAACAACACAGAAAGGTCCTAGGGACACTTCACTCATTGGCCCCCAGGGAAATATCTCTGCCCCCAGAATGCTAACACTGATTTAGTCAAGAACATTTCACTACCATAAGTACTCTTCATGTTGAAAGGCGTAATTTTTAAAAGCAAAGCAATCTGAACCTCCTTAAATTGTGGGACAGAGAGTCCAATGGGGCGAGAAATCGAAAAAGCAGGTCGAAAGGCTACTTCCATGTAAGAATGAAAAATGTTAAGATACTGGAAATAACTGGCAGAAAAGACAATAAAAGGGAAGCAGATCTTAAAAAGTAGCTCCAAAGCAGAATTATGACAAGAAATCAGGTTCGTTATCATGCCCTGAGAATGAACTTAAGAGAGGCTACAGGTGTCTGTGCACTTTGCCCTATGAGGAGCCTCTGAGGTTGGCAGCTGTAACCTGAGTCTCAAGTCCTCCAAAACTCAAACAGCGGGAAGCAATTGATTTGTACAGAAAAATCCGCAGGCCAGGCCTAAAACAAAGGTAAAAACTAAAGGTAAACACTAACTGTTCTTCAGTACTTCAGAAGTACTGAAGTAAAGCAACAAAGCTTTACTTTAAAAAAAGCAAAACCACAGGTGAATAGATGAGAACCCAGCTACTTCCCAGGTAGGTACACGAATTGAAACTAACTAGGAATTGTTTGCTGGGGGACAGGCCACACCAATCAGCTGTGAACAAAGTGCCAGCCCCAGGGCCACTTACCATGCTGACCAGGGCTCCCTCCCTCCGGAATGCGTGAGCAGCGACCCGGCTAAGCCTTATCTCAGGGCCTGGAAATGCCTCCACCTGAGGGCTGCAAGGCTTTCTTCACTTAAAGCAGTACAGCTTCTTTTCAGTTTTTTTTTACTTCTTCGGTCTCAGGGGAGCCATGCTGGGCCTGTACAACCTGGGATACCGACCATGAGCTTACCCACATCTGTTCCCAACCTATGCCTGTGTTGAAAATAACAAGTGTCTTTTTAAAATCCTCGCTAGTATGAAGAACTTGGTAAGCATTAACCAGGAAAAGGAAAGAGTATACGTAGAATTCGCTGCAACAGCAAATCAGCTTTTTCTATTGCATGAGTACTATGGGAATATCTTCTCCTTGAACACAATCTAAACAATCCCTGACAACGCAGAGCTGACCAAGGAGGTGTCCTCTTCACTCCCATCTCTCCCTCAGGCCCCTCAACCACCACCACATCCAAACGGGGGGGGGGGGAGGAGGGGGCTTTCTAGTTTTCATTAGTATTTATTTTATTTAAAAATTTTATTTTCTTACACATATATACTTATGACATTATTTTTGATTGTATTAAGGACAACATACTTCAGATGATTTTTTTTCTTCATATATGTGTTAAGCCTTCCTTTATATTCTGTCCTAAGGTCGATTTTTTTTTTTTTTTTTTTTTTGCAGTTTTTGGCTGGGCTGGGTTTGAACCCGCCACCTCTGGCATATTGGGCAGGCACCCTACTCCTTTGAGCCATAGGCACCGCCCCTAAGTTCAATTTTTTTAAATGTTCGATGAATGCTGGAAAGAATGCTTATTCTGCAGTTTTTGTATCAAATGTTTTAGATCGGTGCATTAAGTCAAACCAACGTATTGTGTAGTCCAAATTTTGAGTGTCCATTATTTCAAAATACATGTTACAATTTTCCATTATGATTGTAGATTTGTCTAATATTTCTTATTCTGTCAATTTTAGCTTTAGAGAGAGATTATGTTATTAAGAGAATATAGATTTTGGGTGGTGCCTGTGGCTCAAAGGAGTAGGGCGCTGGCCCCATATGCCAGAGGTGGCGGGTTCATTTCCAGCCCCGGCCAAGAAAAAAAAAGGAAATAGATTTTTATTTATTTATTTATTCATTTTATTTATTTATTTTTTTTGAGACAGAGCCTCAAGCTGTTGACCTGGATAGAGTGCCATGGCATCACAGTTCACAGCAACCTCCAACTCCTGGCTTAAGCGATTCTCTTGCCTCAGCCTCCCAAGTTGCTGGGACTACCGGCGCCCACCACAATGTCCGGTCATATGTTTTGGTTGTAGTTGTCAATGTTATTTGGCAGGCCCGGGCTGGATTCGAACCCGCCAGCTCTGGTGTATGTGGCTGGCACCTTAGCCACTTGAGCTACAGGTGCCAACCCTATAGATTTTAACTTGTTATTTTTCTGTGGAATGAACACTTGGTCACTTTTAAATGACTTTCTTTACCTATATTAATGATTTTTGCCTTAAAGTGTTTATAACAAAATATTGATACTATTAATACCTTAATATACTTTAATATAGGTTTTTTGTCTAGCATTTGAATGCTTTTCCTATCTTTTTATATTCTTAGAAACCCAAAACTTTTCAGTACAATTCGTGTACCTACCTGGGAAGTAGCTGGGTTCTCATCTATTCACCTGTGGTTTTGCTTTTTTTAAAGTAAAACCTTATTCCTTTGAGCCACAGGCGCCACCCTTCTTTTTTTTTTTTTTTTTTAACATGGACCAGTCAATTCACTTCCCAAGTAATTAGACAAAGAAACTTTTGTAATTAAGGAATTTTGCTTAGAAATTCTTCAGAAAGAATCCTTAATGTCACACTATCCAGGGTGACAGCTTGAGGCTCTGTCTCAAAAATAAAAAAAATAAAATAAAATAAAAAGAATCTTGGTTTGTACCACTTCTGTCTCACAACCTTAAGAAAATGAAAGAACTGGAGTGTCCTTTGGCAGTTTTCTCTTGAGCTTATAATGAGTTAGACCTGTCTCTGGTTTGGATCTTCATTAAGTCAGCCCTATCTGTCAATAATTCCCCCAAATGTGGAAGGCCCTGGCAGTTGCATATAACAAAAAGAAAGAATAAGTCACAAAGTCAGAATGATCTTTATTTTATTAGGGGCCAGTTCTTCCCATTGGCCCCTATTGAAATATTTTCAGTTTGAAACAAGATGAAAGAAAACTAGACAATCTGAGTATCCCACTTTTAATCCACTCAGTATTTTTCATCAACTTTTAAAAATCTTCAGTCTCACCTAGAGATATAATTAGATTTAGATTTCCAAAGGAATTCAACTACAGTTAGAAAAATCTCTTTAACATGATTTTTAAAGTACCTTATCTTTTAGTAATTCCATTTTTCTTTGATAAACTACTTCTTTAAAGGAAAAAAGTTTCCCCAAGTAATAATAACTAGAATTTCAAGACTGAAGAGACCTTCTGGTGTGATGGTTATTTTAGGTGTCAGCTTGGTCAGTGATAGTACCCAGTTGTTCAGCCTAATACTAATCTAGGGTTGCTGTGAAAGCGTCTTGTAGACGTGGGAAATGTCTACAGTCAGTCCACTTTGCCGTTGGGTAAAGGAGATCACCCGCAGTGATGTGAGTGGCCTCACCCAGTCAGGTGAAGGACGATTAACAGCACCAGCTGACACACAAAACTAACCATTAAGGATTTTCTTTCTTAAACCTTTTTCTTTTTTTTTTTTTGCGGTTTTCGGCGGGGCTGGGTTTGAACTCACCACCTCCGCCACCTCCGGCATATGGGGTGACGCCTTATTCCTTTGAGCCACAGGTGCCACCCTTTTTTTTTTTTTTTTTAAACATGGACCAGTCAATTCACTTCCCAAGTAATTAGACAAAGAAACTTTTGTAATTAAGGAATTTTGCTTAGAAATTCTTCAGCTCTGAGCAATAATTCTGACTGACATCCTGAAGTTTCTGAAGTTCTGTTAGATAATTCTCTGTTGGCAGGCCTGGCCACAAACTCCAAAGCCATCCCCCACTGCACTGCGCCCAAACGCTTTCCTCCTGCCTTCTCTCCCACTACGAGTGTATTCAAGCCTTTTCAACCTTCAAGCCTCTGAATAAGACACCCCAGGCATAAAAAGGAATCTCCACGTACTTCTGATTAGTAGCATTCTCTCTGGCCACATATTTTTCTTCTCTAAACCCAACAGCTAACATTATTCCAATTTTGGAGTTTTCCTCATTGGAATACCTCAAAGCAAACCAATATAGTAAATGAGAGACACTATATAGATAGATTCAATAAATGAAGCAACTCCTCCCCCCCACATACACACAGACTGATATCCTGCCCTACTGTGCCCATAAATCCTCTCTGCTCATCACAGATGACTGAAATTTTTCTTTGTAAGTTTAATGTAAAAGTAGCCTTCTTATACACAGCTTAGGAAAGATCATAGGTTCAATATCTTTAAAGCATTCTTCTAATTTTTTTTTTTAGAGTTTATTATGAAGAGTGCTTGGTGTTTTTTTTATTATTATTAATAGACTTTAGGGTAGTTTTAGGTTTGCCAGAAAGTTTAGGGGAATATAAAGAGTTCTCATATATTCTCACATTCCCCAAAATACCCATCACACATGGTTTTTCCTATTATTAACATCTTGTATTAGTGCAGTACATCTGTTACAACTGATAGTCAAAATTGATATATTATCATTGATACATCAATAGTCAATAAGCCAATATTGATAAGTCAATATTGATACATCATTATGATGACAGTGTGTCGTTCACTTTAGGATTCATTCTTCCTGTTATGTACACTACAGATTTTGAAAAATGTAGTCACAGTGCCAAATAGAATAGTTTCGTTGCCCTAAAAATCTTCAGTGCTCCACCTGTTCACCTTTCTCTCTCCTTTAACTCCTGGACACCACCAATCCACTTTCTGTCTCTATGAATGTGTCTGTTCAGGATATTTTATCTACATGAAATCCTGTAACATGCCCATGTATGTCTGGCTCTGGCTTTTTTCACTAAGCATAATGTTTTCCAGGATCATCCACATTTTAGCATGTATCTGTATGATATTCTTTTTTGATGGCTGGATGCTATTCCATTTTATGTATATAGTGACATTTGTTTATTCCTTCATCCATTGAGGGACATATGGTTTTTTCCACTTGTTGACTATTGTGAGTAGTACTGCTATCCACATTTTCTTGAGTACTTATTTTCGATTCTTTTGAATATATATGCACATAGGTACATAATTGCAGAGTCCTACAACAATTCTACATTTAATTTTTTGAAAAACCACCAAGCTGTTTTCCACAGCGATCACAGCATTTTACATTCCCACCAGCAAAGCACAAGGGTTCCAAGTTTGCCATCATTTTAACATCTACTATCTTCCATTTAAAAAGTATTATAGTTACCCAAGTAGGCGTGATTCTGATTTGAATTATCTTCAATTACTGATGGTGTGCTTTTTCATTCTTCTAATTCTGATTCTTCCGCAAAACAGGTGTCTGGATGAAAGAACTCAGGTCTCTAAGACAGCGAGCAGTGAATCAGATTGTTGGGGAGGACAGAAGAAAAAAAGAGGAACTGCACATTTCCAGCTTCTGTCCTGTAAAACCCAAGTCATGTACAGCTGGTACATGCCAGGGTGACCTTACTGGTTATTAAAAAAAAAAATTAACTCACTTCCACCCCAGTGGACAAACAAGTCGAGTTCTGAGTGCTCGAGTCCCTCCCACATTGCTTCAGCCTCGCCCACCACTGGGCGCCCCCGCCCTGTCCCCTAGATCCTACTTGGCAAAGAAGAGACTGTGTCTTCCTTGTTGGGAAGACAGGAAGCCTGGTCGTTGGACTTCGCGGAGAACACACTTCCATAATCTTTGACTTAGCAATATATCTCATATCGGCCATATACACACGATGATTTGGGGTGCATGTGGCCAATCCGCAAGGCTCATTTTAGGTCCTTACTTTCAACCTCTCCCTCCCCAAATGCTAAGAAAGATCTAGGGACCAAAAACGCTTCCAGTCCATCTCCCTTCGCCTGTATGAAAGTCCTCATAAACGGTGAAAGTGGGGTGCAGAGAGGGAGTCAGAATTAAATCTTCCCAACTCCGGGCTTTCTGGCTTCCCGGCTCCGGTCCACCTGCGTACGGTTGCCGGGTCTTTAAGGTCCTCAGCGGCCGAGACCCGACGGAGGGGCGGGACTCCACGTGTCCCAGCGACGGCTGCCGCTCTCTGATTGGCTAATCGCTGCGCAGCCGCCATTTTCAAATCCCCGGATGACGGCGGCGGCTGGTCGCCGCTGACAGGCGCTTTCTGCCTGGCAGGGGCCGGCGGGCACCGTGCCCGTCCCTGCCGGTCTCCTGGGCACTCGGCCACCGCCCCACCTCCGCCTCCGTGCCATGGAGCCGGAGCTGGCGGC
>CAUYRH010012770.1:0-22367 GCA_963574655.1 Perodicticus potto | reverse complement strand
TCGTATGAATGGTATAACTCAACTATAACACAAGAATATAGGGAAAGGGGCAAGGGTAGGGAGGGGAGAGGGGAGGTTGGGGTGGAGGGAGGGTAATTGGTGGGGCCACACCTACGGTGCATCTTAGAAGGGTACAGGCGTACCTTGCTAAATGCAGAATACAAATGTCTTCATATAATAACAGAGAAATTGCCAGGAAGGCTATGTTAATCAGTCTGATGAAAATAGTTAAGATTGTATATGAAACCAACACATTGTACCCCTTGATTGTACTATTGTACACAGCTATGATTTAATGATAAAGATAATAAAATAAAATTAAATAAATAAATAAGAGGAAAAAAAAAGAATTAAAAAAAAAGTTAATCTAGCTACTGCTATGAAGAAGTTTGCAGATATAATCAAGGTTCCAAATCAGTTGATCATAAGACTGAGAAATTGTCTGGATAAGCCTGACTAAATTACACAAACATTTTTAAAAAAGCGACTGTTCTCTGGCCACAGAGAGAAAGTCAGAGAAATGTGCTTGGGCTGGTGTGGAAGAAAGCGAGGAAATGAATCCTGTCAGTGCCAGAGGGCTTGGCAAAGGCACTCACGCCTCTGGTGAGCCTTGATTTTGGCCTGGTAAGATCTGGAGTAAAAATCCAGCTCCACTGTGTCCAAACTTATGACCTGCAGAAACTATGGGGAAATTCATTTGGATTGTTTTAATCCACTATTGGTGGTCATTTGTTACTCAGCAAACCAAAAACTAAAACATATATACCATTATTCACAGACTTTGAGGGCTTGGATGCCGCAAATAAAACTACTGTGGCTTTGAAGAGGAAGTTCCAAGACAAGCATCCAACTTGGTAATCTATCAGATAAAATCAATGATGTGGTCATCTTTGGACAGCACATGGAACCCTCTCAGATTCATTCTTTTTGCTCTTTCTTTAATTTTTATTTTTTGAGTCAAAGTCTTACTCTGTCACCTAGGCTAGAGAGCTGTGGTGTTATAGCTCACAACAACCTTAAATTCCTGGGTTTAAGTGATCCTTTTGCCTCAGCCTCCCCAGTTGCTGGGACCATAGGTGCCCACCATAACACCTGGCTAGTTTTTCTATTTTTAGTAGAGACGGTGTCTCGCTCTTGCTCAGGCTGGTCTCCAACTCCTAAGTTTCAGCGAGTCTCCCACTTTGGCCTCCCAGAGTGCTAAGATTATAGGCATGAGCCACTGGCCTGGACAGACTCATTCTTGATCTTTTTATATTTCCTTTATCACTACAAACATCTGAATCAAATAAGATCACTCTATTATAAATAAGGCACTTGTTCTGATGCTCATAGCAGATCCCCTTAGTATTAGGATATATGTATTATAAGGACCACACATATGTGCTCTCAAGTTCAAGCAAGGTTCTATTTAAACATCAACAAATTAAGACCCATGGCATCCTCCAGAAAAATGTTATCATTCAGCATATAAAATATAATATTGCAGCACAAACATCAATTTCTTGATAACCTGCACAATTAAAAGCATTTAGCTTAATAACCTGTAGCAAATAAAAATATTAAATGATTCTGAGAATTCTGAGAATGATAAAGTAACAAGTAAAAACATTAAATAATTCTTATAAAGGAGAAGCATGAAATATTTACACCAATTCTCCCATCTTTATAGGCCATCATGGCACAATGTTAAATGGCCAAGATTGTGACCAGCAAATGAAATGGCAGTTCATTTGATCAAGGCAAGGTACCAGCCTCACACAGAAAAACCCTAGATTTCACTGAACAATCAGATATAGTATTTGCATCATCAGAAGGCTGAAATGTAAAAAGTATGCCTTACACTAACTAATGTTTGTTCTAGTGGAGCTGCAAGGAGCTTCCATAGAATGTTGAAAATATACTGAGTATTATTGCCATGAAACAGTACCTTTCTGAAGGTTTTCCTGAGATGTTTTCAGTAGCAGGGGTTTGTAAGAAGACAGTGGCTCCTGTTTTTGCTGTACCAATTTGGGAAGCAGTTGTGAAGATGTGGAAAATATCATTTGGGGATGGTTGGCTGAGCCTTGTTAATATCAGATTAAGGAAGCAAGGCTGGGCTTGGTGGCTCACTCTTAGCACTCTGGGAGGCCAAGGCAGGTGGATTGCTAGAGCTCAGGAGTTGGAGACAAGCCTCAGAAAGAGCAAGACTGAGTCTCTAAAAATAACCAGGCATAATGGTGGGTGCCTTTACTCCCAGATACTCAGGAGGCTGAGGTGTGAGGATCACTTGAGCTCAAGAGGTTGAGGTTGCTGTGAGCTATGATGCCATAGCACTCTATCAAGAGTGACAGAGTGAGACTTTCTCAAAAAAAAAAAAAAAGAAAGAAAGAAAAAGAAAAAAAATAATAAGGAAGCAGACCATGGACAATCATCAGTCAAGGAAGCAGGCCAGACCAGATGACCCAGACTTGAAATGAATAGCTTTCAAAGTAATGTGTACTGTGAGGTAGGGCTTAAACAGAGCAGATGTTATAAAATTCAGATTATAAAGCTCAATCATAAAATACATGAGGGTATTATTTTTGTTTGTTTGTTTTTTGAGACAGAGTCTCACTCTGTCATCCTGGGTAAAGTGTTATGGCCTCAGAGCTCACAGCAATCTCAAACTCTTGGGCTCAAGTGATGCTTCTGCTTCAGTTTCCCAAGTAGCAGGGAATACAGATGCCCGACACAAGGTCTGGCTATTTTCTTTTAGAGACAGGGTCTAGTTCTTGCTCTGGCTGCTTTCTAACTCCTGAGCCCAAGTAATCCACCGCCTCAGCCTCCCAGAGTGCTGGGATCACAGGTCTGAGCCACAGTGCCGGGCCCTATGAGGGCATTTTATTGATCATCCAATACAACTTATGTCTTGATGAATGTTGAAAATTTCCAGGTCTTGACTATACACCTACAGTGCACACTCTAGTCCCCATTCTTGACTGTGGTTTAACCTAGAAAACAAAATGCCAAATGTAAAGTTTTATTCAAACCTCAACTCTAATTTTATATAATTTCACTGGTCCATTTTCTCTAACAAGGCACGTGGACCTTTCAGTTTTGTACTTTGCTGAAAAATGCCTTGGATGTGTTTGCATCAGAGGAGCTACGGACGTTTATTTATATTGTACTCAGAGGAATCGTATTCTCTGCAGACCGCAAGCACAGTCAGTAAGATGAACGCGTTTCTCCAACTCATTTAGTGACTTGCTTATAATAGTCCCATTACCAGGTCCCCATGTGACTTGGCAACTTTTCATCAGGGGCACCCTCAGGCCTGAATAAGCAAGGAGAAAGTACAGCCACATGGCTCGGCACTCCACGTTGGTACCTCAGGCTCCTGGCAGGCTGTGGCTGATAGGTGATCTTCCTGCATCGGGCTCTCGACATAACCTTTTCTAAAAACATTGTCCTTTGAAAATGCACTTTTATGTTGTAGCTAAAAGACCTGGAAGCTGGAAAAGGGCAAAGCTGAACTCAAAAATCTAGTCCCATTCTGACCTTTCGGATTGCCTCTGTATTTCCAGACCGGTGAACTCTATTCCCTTTTCTACCTGGATATTCTGATGGAAAGCATTTTGGCTGCCTTCCTGTTCTTTGCACGCACTGCCTAAGGGAGCGTATATTGACATAGGCAAAAAGCAATTGAAAAAGCAAACCTGAGGTGAGGCTCTGTGTTTCAGTTGCCAAAAAGAAAGGCTTCATTTGCTTGAGTTCACTAGAATGATTTTTCCCAGAAATCCAAAAGCTTTCCTTGTATAAAAATTCAAGCCCGGAGATTCTCTTGCCACAAACAGTAACAATATGGATTTTCATATCTCTTATGAAGGAGAGATACACATCTGATCAGATGCATCTGGTTGACCCAGCTACTCCCTGAGTATACACAAGCTGCCTTTAAATAGGAGAATTATTTGCTAGAATTATCTAGCAGTCACCTTTGGCCACAGCACCGTTTGATCATGTCACATGTCACAGTGGTGGAGCTCACTTGCTCAGTAACGGTTCCTGGCCCACACACCCACACCGGGATTGAGACGGCCTTGATGGCATCCCATGGATGAGCTGTAAAGCACCTGTAATCCTATTAAAACTACAAGCAAATTTGTGTATCTATGTGCAAACATGGAGTTTCTGAGCGCTTAGTTTTCATCAAATTCTCAAGCAGGACAAGTGACCTTAAATCTACAAATATTTTCTAATTTTTTATGAATATAAACATAGGAAAAAATACACGATTTTGCAGCTAGCCTTTTTGTTTCCCTCCTCCAATCTTTCTACTTTTACCCGTATTATCCTCTCAAACCCCCTACCATTCTTCTGCTCTTTTATTTTTATTTTTTTTTTGAGACAAAGTCTCACTCCTTTGCTAGAGAGTGATGGTGTCATAGCTCACAGCAACCTTAAACTCCTGGGCTCAAGCAATCCTCTTGCCTCAGCCTCTCCAGTAGCTGAGACTACAGGTGCCTGCCACAATGCCCAGCTAGTTTTTCTATTTTTAGTAGAGACGGGGTCTTGCTCTTGCTAAGGCTGGTCTGGAACTCCTGAGCTCCAGGGATCCTCCCTCCTCAGCCTACCAGAGTGCTGGGGTTACAGGCACAAGTCAGCAAATGTGGCCCCTACTATTCTAGGTTATTTATAGTAAAGATCTGATGAATTTCATTCTGTGCTTTTCTCAACATTCATAATATCATGTGTAAAATTTGCATATTTATATATATGAATATATATTCATGTATTTGAATTTATAGAATACTTTTGGCTATTGTTTAAAAATTCGTATTATATAATACATAGTCAATGTGCTTTATGTTTCTAATTCAATAATCTATAATGGGATCTTCGGAGTAAATTGGTATAGAAGCCAGTTTATTTTTTTTTATTGCTTGCATGGGATTTAAGGCACTGATGTGATGTTACAGTCATCCGTCACTTAATAAGAGAGATAGATTCTTAGAAATGCATGGTTAGGCAACTTTGTTGTTGTGTGAACATCACAGACTGCACTTGAACTAACCTAGAAGGTACAGTCCACTGCCTGCCTGGGTTAGATGGTATAGCCCGTCATGCCTACGATACAAACCTATATAGCAGTTACTGTAGGCAACTGTAACACACCTACATTGCCAGGGAAAGCATGTTTCAAAATTTAATAGATGCTGTCAGATGTAAAGCTAAGAACATATTCCCACAGCAGTATATGAAAGTACCCTTTCACCTTCCCACAATAGGTTTAATGATCCTTTTAAGTTTTTATGTGTCTGGGATCTATAAAGTAATATTCCATTTTTAATTGAATTTGCATTGCCTAACTACTAGTGGATTTAATCATCTTGTGAAAGATCTACTGGCCATTTGGAGTTCCCTTTCTAGGACTTCTTTTCTTTAGTCTCACTCTGTCACCCTGGGTAGAGTGTTGTAGCATCTTAGCTCACAGCAACCTCAAACTTCTAGGCTCAAGTGATCCTCCTGCCTCAGCCTCCCAAGTTGTTCTACTTTTAGTAGAGACAGAGTCTTGCTCTTGCTCAGGCTGGTCTCAAACTCCTGAGCTCAAGCAATCCACCCGCCTTGGCCTCCCAGAGTGCTGGGAGTACAGGTGTGAGCCACTGCTGTAGAACTTTTCTATGCATACCCTTTGCCCATTTTCCTATTGGTTTCTATTGTCTTTTTCATATTAATTTTAAAGGACTTTATTTATCATAGCTTATTAACCATTTAATTGTCTGCAGAAAAAACTATGAAAATTATTTTTCAAACATTTTGAATTGTCACGATGTCTTTGGTACAATTTTGTTTTTTGAAAATAGAATTACTGTGTCTGTCTTTTACTGGGATTTTTTAGCTTAAAAAAGTCTTCTTCATTCCATGGAGTGTTTCCATCACACATCTTCAGGATCTGTGCAAGTCTTTATAGAAAATACTTGGAGAGTGAAAGTTCAGGTGAAACTTCTACCTATTTGTCATAAAGGATTACTTTTTTTTTTTTTTTGAGACAGAGCCTCAAGCTGTCACCCTGGATAGAGTGCCGTGGCATCACAACTCACAGCAACCTCCAATTCCTGGGTTCAAGCGAGTCTCCTGCCTTCGCCTCCCAAGTAGCTGGGACTACAGGCGCCCGCCACAACGCCCGGCCATTTTTTGGTTGTAGCCGTCATTGTTGTTTGGCAGGCCCGGGCTGGATTTGAACCCACCAGCTCAGGTGTACATGGCTGGCGCCTTAGCCCGTTGAGCCACAGGCGCTGAGCCATAAAGGATTACTTTTAAAAGGAGTCATTTTATTAAAGAGTTGTAATAAATTGAAAACAGTTTTATCCCCAATATACTACCACAGCAAAAAAATGTACTACAGAAGGCTTAGGTATGCTCTACTGCTTCTGAGGACTTCCCATCACCTTCATCTCAAAGTACTCAGCAAATAAAGGTGTCATTCTTTAGGGTGTCATTTTCTGAACCTCAACAGGATGAAAGGCCCCATCTCTGGCCCTGGATCCATCTGTAGGTCAAAAGACAACACGACAGAGTTCATAGTCACACAGATTAGTTCCAGAACCAACTCTGCCACCCACTGAATATGTGACCTCACACAGACATCACATCTCAAGTCTCTTCCTCTTTAGGGATATCAGCAGTGGCTCCATTAGAAGATTGTAGTGGGGGAATCAATACATGTTACACAGCAAGCATGTTGTAGAACAAGATGTGCATGAGGTACATTGTAAAATATTAACATTTGTTAACATGTAAACTTGTAAACCCTTACAGGGTCTAGCAGAGAGCTGGACAGACAGGAGAGCTCCTGGGCCTTGCCTATAGGATGAAAGCCTATATTGGCTTGCAAGGGGGGTGGCTGTGGAGCTGGGAGGGCAAGTGTACAGTGGGGACCACAGTGGTGCATTTTCTGCATGTATCATATTACTGGAGGAAAATTATCATTTCAAGTTTTACTAACAGAAATCAAAGCCCTCTCTCTGTTTCTCATCTGAAACTCCCACAGGCCTGCCTCCTACCTCCTGCAGCTCCTATTTCCTACTTCTGTTCTGAGCATGCTCTTCTTGGCACCTGTCCCTGACTAGTATATATTTTACCTACAACAGTAGAACCTCAGTACGGTGACCACCCAAGGGACTGTAACACACTGGTCAACATACAGAGGTTACCTACAGAGTCACGGACCTACTATGCTGATATGTACATGTAGTGTGTGTCCGGTCTATGAGAATTAGGTCAACTTAAGGAGATGGTCAGTGCAGGGAGGTGGTCTAATATGGAGCTTCTGCTGTGCATGTTTTCTGAATATATGCTCCACAAGGACAGGATTTTCCAGCTGTTTTGTTTGTGCTGTTGTCACTGTCACGAGTGGCACTATTCTAGTTGAATGAACCACTGAATGAATTAGTGAATAAATTGTGACTTTGAGTCATCAGACGGAGGCACAACTAAGCCCCCAGCTGAAAGGATTAGGGAAGGGGGGTTGAGTAAATGCCTTTCTCTTGAGAGAGGACTCTTGTATCTGTTGATGAGATGCAGACTTTGCCTCATACACTGTGTTTCTTTTCAGCTCTCCTCACCCAGTTTTTTGTTGTCGTTTGTTTGTTTGTTTGAGATAGAGTCTCACTCTGTCATAGTGGGTAGAGTGCTACAGTGTCATAGATCACAACAGCCTCAAACTCTTAGGCTCAAGCGATCCTTCTGCCTTAGCCTCCCAAGTAACTGGGACTATAGGAACCCCCTCAACCTTGGCTGGCTAGTTTTTCTATTTGTAATAGAGATGAGGTCTCTCCCTTGCTCAGGCTGGTCTCTAAGTCTTGAGTTCAAGCGATCCTCATAACTCAGCTTCCCAGAGTGTTAGGATTACAGGCATGAGTCATAGCACCTAGCCACTCCTTAACCAGTTAAGCTAGCGGGTTCTCACAGCTATAGCCTAACATTGCAAGTATCAATTACTCAATTGCAAGTGAAATTCCTGTAGAATATTGAATCTGAAATGTTAAGCCTTCAAGTGTAAACTTGAAAAATGATGGTGGCTATATCAGGAAATTACATTCTAAGTGAAACAAGCTATTGAGACAATTAAGTCTACCTCTCTGCCTAGTCCCATAGATACCACCAATATCTCTTTCAGAAAATGTGCCCCTTTTCTTCTTGATGCTAAACCTCATGAGAGCATGAACAGTATTGACTCCATTGTAACTTCTATGCCCAGTATTGCTCAGTGCCAGTTCAGTGGGAGGTGACTGGAATTATGTGATTAACTAATATGTAAATTTTACTGAGTGATCCAATTCAGATGTGACACTGAAAAGAGAAAAATGTTTTCTCATAGCAGGCTCATTAGAAGTCAGAAAGAAGATTTTACTTCTAGGTGAAAAAACTGTGGAAAGCTGACTAAATTCTTCAAAACTTTTGTCAGTATATGTGTGATTTAAATGAGCCATAAAATTATGGTTTGTAATTTAGGTTAGAAAACATCACTTATTTGTGTTCCTTAAATGAGTCATAAGGCAAGCGACCTGAAGTATTGAAAATTATCACCTTTGTCACATAACTGGTATTTTAAAGAATCCATTAAATAGTTTATTTATCTGTAAAGTAGTGATAATAATTTCTGTCGTACCTACAGAGTATTCAAGTGATGAAAATTTTGCAAATACTATCCCAAAATAGCTTATTGTGTTGTGTTTAAAATTTATTTATTTCTCCAGTGATAAGTGCAATTGCAAAAGTTTTGCTTCCATATTCTTTCAAGTTTTTTACTTGTCTTTTTTGGTTTTGCTCTTAGTACTGGGACTTTACTGCTTTCAGGTTATCATAGAGTTAATTCTGTGTGTGTGTGATTCATATTAAATTTTGATGAAATCTGTATAATTCATGTTTTATTGGCTCTGGGGTTGTTATAGGTAAGTACTTTTAAGTCAGATATTTTATAGGGTACCCTTATGCCAAGTAAATAACTCAGTAGGAAGCTCATTTCTGCATATTTCTTTACTGCTTGCTTATCTCGTGTGACAAATGCCCTTTCAAACGATTAATACCACTGAATGTTCAAAATCTTAGACGAACTGATAGAAAATTAGCTTGAACTACCAGTTTTGAATATTTAATGAAGAATTAGTGAAGAAACCAACCAACCAAATAAAAAACATCCAATTTATTATTTTGACAGACCTGAAACCAAAAACTGCATTTTAATTTGTTAGTTTTTTTATTTTAATTTGTGTGATTATAGTTAAAAGTCTTCCAGTAATTTCATTATAAATCTTATTTCCAGAGAGACTCTGTTTGGCAATAAAAATTAATTCTGATTTAAGAGGTGTTTTTTATATTGTTATAATATACCACAAAATTATAGTTTCTTAATTCATATGACTCTAGGGAATACTGCTAACATTCCCATTTTTTATTTCTCCAGCAGTATGGTAGACAAGTGACCAGAGAGACTTTTAAATAATTAAAAAAATTTTTCTTTCTGGCTGAGTGCAGTGGCTCATGCCTCTGATCTTAGCACTCTGGAAGGCTGAGGTGGGAGCTGAGGTGGGTGCTTGAGCTCAGGAGCCTGACCAAGAGCTAAACTCTGCCTCTACTACAAATATAAAAACTAGCCAGGTGTGGTGGCCAGCACCTGTAGTCCCAGCTGTTTGGGAGGCAGGGGTAAGAGGATGGCTTGAGCCCTGGGTTTTGAGGTTGGTATGAGCTAAGACACTATGGCACTCTACCCAAGGTGACACAGTGAGACTGTATCTCAAAAAGAAAATTTTTTTTCTTTCTTTAGACCAGGAGTTCTGAAACTGTGGGTCACGACTCCTTTGTAACAATGAGAATACATGGTGGCATTAGGAAGGTTGAGAACCACTGCTTTAGACTTAAGTAAAATATTTAATCAATTATGTTTTGGCTATCAATGAAAATATATAAATACTTGATATACTTTCTTTTCTATTCTTTTTTTGCTGTTCATTCCAGACATCTTTCACTGACATGCTTTCTTAAAGGAAGTAAGCACCTGATAATAATTACTTTTCTTTGTTAATTTTATTTACATAAATAAACTTCGGATGTTAATATAATCCACACTAATGGGCACATTTTGCATAAGTAGGAGATACTGCTTTACTTTTAGATATTTCTGATCCAAATCCCTCCATAATCATGTGCATATATTAGTAATATAATGATAGGTCCTACAACGAAAATATCCTCACACAGTAACAATTTATTTAATGCTCATGAACAGTCTTGCATGGGGAATAGTCAGTGGGAAGGATCTCTTCTTTTTTTTGAGCCAGGGTCTCACTCTGTCACTCCAGGTAGAGTACTGTGGTGTCATAGCTCACAGAAATCTCAAACTTCTGGGCTCAACCAATTCTCCTGCCTCAGTCTCCTGAGTAGTTGGCATTACAGGTGCCCACTACAACACCCGGCTAGCTTTTTTTTTTTTTGGAGATGGGGGGGGTCTCATTCTTGCTCAGGCTGGTCTCGAACTCATGAGCTCAAGTGATCCTCCTGCCTCAGCCTCCCATAGGGCTGGGATTACAAGCACAATCCACTGTGCCTGGCCTCCTCCTTCTTCTCCTGGTGTGCAATGATGCCTCATCATAGCTCACTGCAACTTGAAACTCTTGGGCTCAAGTGATCCTCCTGCCTCAGCCTTCCATGTAGCTGGACTACAGCTGCCTGGCTAATTAAAAACACTGTTTTAAATAGAGATGGGGGTCCCACTGTGTTGCCCAGGCTAGGCTTGAACTTATAGCTTAAAGTGATCCTCCTGCTTCGACCTACCAAAGTGGTGGGATTACAAGTGTGAGCATAGCCCATTTAAACTTTTGAGGTACAATAAAGGCATCAGTGTGCCTATTTCCCATAAATCATCTACCTTGAGTGGATAGGTATCTAGTCCAACTTAGGCAAAATGAGATCAGAGATGAAGTCTATTTAAGTATTCTATTATTTGAAAACATATTCAAAATTAATATCTTTCCTAGGAATACTGATTTTAAAAATGGAAGTTACCAAGAATGAATGTGCATTTTTGAGGAAGTAGGTGGCCTAGACCTCATTTCACCAGGCCTTTCCATGCTACTTTCCAACATGGTGATTTTCAACCAGTGTGCTGTGAGAGGATCTAAGGTGTGTTGAGAAAAATTTTAAAGATCATTCTTAAATTATTTTCATAAGATGCTCAAAGATGTATGTATTCCTTTTTTTTTTTTTTTTTGAGACAGAGCCTCAAGCTATCATCCTGGATAGAGTGCCGTGGCATCACAGCTCACAGAAACCTCCAATTCCTGGGCTCCAGTGCGTCTCCTGCCTCCGCCTCCCAAGTAGCTGGGACTACAGGTGCCCGCCCGCCACAACGCCCGGCCATTTTTTTTTTTTTTTTTTTTTAGGTTGCAGCCGCCATTGTTGTTTGGCGGGCCCAGGCTGGATTTGAACCCACTAGCTCAGGTGTACGTGGCTGGCGCCTTAGCCTGTTGAGCCACAGGTGCTGAGCCGATGTAAGTGTATTCTTTTTCCTACTTTATTTTGATCAACATAATTTAAGCGTGCTGCGAAGGTTCAATTATAGGTTCAAGTATGCCGTGAGATAAAAAAGATTGAAAAACACTGGTTTAAGTGATATGAGTAATACTACATTGACTGTCACTACTAGGAGTGGCAAGAGACTCTGACACTTATCGTTTTTTTTTATTTTTTTATTTTTTTGAGACAGAGTCTCCCTGTGTTACCCTCAGTAGAGTGCCATGGTGTCACACCTCACAGAAGCCTCAAACTTGAACTCAAGTGATTCTCTTGGTCAACATCCCAAGTAGCAGGGACTACTGGCACCCACCACGACACCCAGCTTTTTTTTTGGCTGTAGCTGTCATTGTTGTTTGGCAGGTCAGGGCTGGGTTTGAACCTGCCAGCTCTGGTGTTTGTGGCTGGTGCCCTAGTTGCTTGAGCTACAGATGCCGAACCATGCTATAACTTCTTAAATTGAATAAAATCATAGAGGTCACATGGAATGACTCAATAATCCTTAATTCATAATATATGAATGCAATAACTATCCATTAAAAAAATCAAAATCATAATTATCATAATATGGTTTTGTCAAGTAGGTTGTTGCTTAAATGTCTCCAGTGACCTTGACCAATCAAATTCTTATTTTTAGCAAATTCACCAAGACTATAGACAGACCTTGGAAGTCCTGGTCTTCTGTAACACTAATGAGTGAGTGATGTGCACCAGAAAAGGGAGCACAGTGATAAATAGGGGTTCATGGTCCAGGAAGGAACATGTATGGGAGACCTTGACCCTCTCTACTGAGAGCAGTACTGCACGCATTCATAGCAAAGAGAAACTGAGCCTGTAAGCAGCTGCTACCTAACTTTCTCAGCAGCAGTGAAAATCACCATATAGGCTTGGCGCCTATAGCTCAGCGGGCTAAGGTGCCAGCCACGTACACCTGAGCTGGCGGGTTCGAATCCAGCCCGGACCTGCCAAACAACAATGATGGCTACAACCAAAAAATGGCCGGGCATTGTGGCGGGCGCCTGTAGTCCCAGCTACTTGGGAGGTGGAGGCAAGAGACTCGCTTGAGTCCAGGAGTTGGAGGTTGCTGTGAGCTGTGATGTCACAGCACTCTATCCAAGGTGACAGCTTGAGGTTCTGTCTCAAAAAAAAAAAAAATCACCATATAAATAGATGTGTTGGTGGGAAGGTCACTTAGCATAGCTTGGCAAAACAGCTGAAGTCCTGGGCCCATGTATGCTCATAAAGGCACTGTTGCCTTACTAAGTTCTCTAACCCAGCCAAATATGTACTGGCTCTTTGGTAATAAATGAGTAGTCCTGGCCAGGCATGGTGGCTTACGCCTATAATCCCAGCACTCTGGATGGCAGAGGCGGGAGGATCCCTTGAGCTCAGGAGTTAGAGACCAGCCTGAATAAGAGTGAGACCCCATCTCTACTAAAAATAGAAAAACTAGCTGGGCATTATGGTGGGCACCTGTAGTCCCAGCTACTCTGGAGTCTGAGGCAGGAGGATCACTTGAGCCTCAGGAGATTGAGGTTGCTGTGAGCTGTGATACCATAGTGACAGAGTAAGACTCTGTCTCAAAAAAAAATAAACCAAACCAAACCAAACCAAAACAAAACCAAAACTGAACAGTCCCATAGGCCGAACTATTTTTAAAGTCTAAGTTATAATTCCTAAGGAAAATTATCCATGGCATTTCTATTCCTAAAGCTCTGTCTGACACCTGCTGAGCTGTCTCCTAAAACACACCACTATGATGGGCCCAGAAGAGCTATTCCCATGGTTCCGAATTCTGCTTGTCTAGTCACTAGCAGTAGCCACAGAGGTGAAGAGAGGCCCCCTGCCCTGTAGACATATTCAGGGACCAAGCTAAGCTGATTATTGGGCAGCCTTATTATTATTCATTTTATCCTTAATATCTCAAAGATAACAGTGAAGACTTAAAACTCCTCTCTTTCTCTCTCCCTTCTCCATAGGCCGTGCTCTAGACCCATTCTCCCAGCCAACACCTCATATTCCAAGATTTCCTTTGCCACTGCATCTCATCACAATTTACCTTCCCTCTGTCCCATAGCTTGGTGTTCACTAGAGAATTAATAGTCTAACAAAACACAGTAGTGTCTTTGCATAGCAAAGAATGCCTTAGGACAGGATCCAGAATGACTATCCTGGGAGGGGGATGTCTTAGACTGCACAACTTACTAGTGAGAAGGAGGCCATCTTAGTGTTAATAATAGACTTCTAAGACAGCCCCCAGCAGTCCCTCCCATCTACTCCTATGTCATCCCTTACTCTTGACAGTGGACTGCAGGTAGTAATTTGGTTTTCCAATAGAATACAGCAAACTACAGGGAACACTACTTATGAGATCAGATGACAAATGTCCGTGATTTCCAGGTGTGTGCAGGCTTTCTTCATTGTATTATTGGTTTGCATTTTTAATGAAGAAAACTGCCTTGCAGGAGAGCCTCAGAAAGGCAAATGCTGGTGAGCTTAGAAGAGACTCCTTCACTAGTTGAGTCTTCAGATGAAACCACAGATCCAGGCTGATGTCTCCATTGAAGCTTTGTGAAAGACCAAGAAGCAGAGGACACAAGCAGGCCATGCCCACATCCTGACATGCAGAGTGCGTGAGATCATTGTTTTAAAGTGCTGACTTGTGGTGTGATTTGTTCAGCAAATGATAACACGGGAGTCCTCCTGTGCCATCTAGGCAGCTGCTTGACAGTGATGCTTAAAGTTGGGAATGATCTTGTTGATTTTGATACAATTGTTGCCTGACAATAAATATGTGTTCATGGAATGTATGAACAAGTATATTTGTGTATGTAAAACCACTAGCCTGTAGTCCACTGTACTCTTCAGCTGGGGACAACGGGGTGTACTTGGAACCTTCTCTTGCCCAGAGAGAGGGGTGGGGGAAAAAGGTCAGTAATTCCATCATATCTGAAAAGCTAAAGAGATATGACCACATGGTTTCAGGTGTCTGTCACTTCTTATTTTTTTTATTTTTTGAGACAAAAAATAAAGAGACCAGCCTCACTCTGACACTGTGGGTAGAGTGCTGTGGTCTCATAGCTCACAGCAGACTCAAACTCCTGGGCTCAAGTAACCCTCTTGCCTCAGCCTCCCAAGTAGCTGGGACTCGAGGCACTAGCCACCACGCTTGGCTAGTTTTTCTTTTGTAGTGGCGGGTGGGGGGGGGGTCTCACTCTTGCTCAGGCTGGTCTCCAACTCCTGAGCTCAAGTAATCCTCCCACCTCAGACTCCCAGAGTGCTGGGATTACAAGCATGAGCCACCTCACCTGGCAGGTTTCAGTTGCCACTCCACCCATTCCTATCAGCAGCCACTATGGTCTGCACATTTGTATCATTAGATAACTTTCTCACACATAGCTACTCTGCATCATTTAGTGTTTATAAATTTAACTTTCTTTAATAGAAAGTTAACTCTCACTATGGTTAGAGTTCAGAAAGTATATCAATGTTTTATCTGCTTAACTATATATTAAT
The DNA here is from genome assembly GCA_963574655.1 of Perodicticus potto. Taxonomy (NCBI): domain Eukaryota; kingdom Metazoa; phylum Chordata; class Mammalia; order Primates; family Lorisidae; genus Perodicticus; species Perodicticus potto. Next base: position 7,322 of record CAUYRH010012770.1, on the reverse strand, counting down.
TATAAAGCTTTCTTAGTCTATAAATGTATTCTATTATGCATTATAGTAAAAGAAGAATTCTAACATTCACATTCATGATACATTTGCCAAGTGGAAAAACTAGAGTCTGTGCTTGTGTGACTTCATGTTTACTATGAAGCAGTTAAATTCTAAAGCCCACACTGCTGAGTTTGATAGAGTACCCAAATTGGTAATAAGGAATAATACTGACAAAAATGAACTGCAAGGCTTTAGGGTTTGCCAAACAATGAAAGCTCTTGATATTTTGAAATCAGGCTATGCAAGCATGAAGCAAATTCAAACTGATGTGTTTTCTTTCAGCACAGAGAATATGAATTTACAAAAATCTTTAGGTAGAGAATTGGTGCTTGCTATTTCTAGCCGAGATTAATGTTTATTCAACAATAAACTACTTCATGGTAAACCATATGTCTCGAGGAATTTAGAGATTCTCTGATTTTCCATGCACAATCTTGATATATGGGTACTAAAACAGTGTGAGATCTTCTATCATTAAGTAGCATTTTGCAGTTGTTTTGAAATACTTTATAAACAAAGAAAGTAAAAAAAAAATAGGTAGAACATAAACACAAATCATCCAACAATTATGGGCATTCAATAAATTAAAATATTTCCTAAAGTCTTTTAAATCTGGCATGGCTTATGTCAGTTTTTACTTAAATTATATATAAATGCATACATATATGCATATATATATTGCATATATATTTACCATCAGGCCATTTACAGAGAAAATTTTCTGTCTCCAGCTTCCATTATAATTTGACTGGTATATTGTGCTATATCCCTGAATTTTCAACCTTGCTATGCTCTTGTAATATGTCATAAAACATAACACAGCTGGATTTTTTTCCCTTATACAATATGACCACTTCTGCATTTTATTTTCTGTTTATCTATTTATTTATTTTTATTTCAGATTACTATAAGGGTACAAGAAATTGGGTTATAATGTTTGCATTTGTTAGGTAAACTTAAATTATAATTTTAGGTTTTTTTTAATATAATTTTAGGTTTTGTAAACCTGTAAACAATCTATCTTTTTGTAAACCTGTAACAATCTATCTAGCACTGAAAGGGAAGATATGTTTTAAATATAATGGTTTAAAAGGGCCTTTTTCCATGCATAATAATCATGAAAATATTTGAGCCACTTGCGTTTATTATGTGTAATGACTTTTAGAACATTATAAGAATATAACAGAGACCAGGTCTGTATTGTTCTTTTAATTATAGATTTAACTTTGATATAACAAGCTTTGAAGAAAGAGAAGGCTGCCAATTAAATAAATAATTTTTGGGGGGGTGTGTGGCTGGGTTTGAACCCACCACCTCCGGCATACGGGGCCTGAGCCCTACTCCTTTGAGGCACAGGTACCACCCCTAAATAAAACATTTTTAATTTCTAGTACTTAATACAATGAAAGTTTCATAATGGTACAAAATCTTCATTGTACTGCAGAAAAAATCTGCAGAACAGCATAATACATCCTTGAAAAGGACACTTCCATAGACTTAATTATACAGATTTTGTCTCTAAATTGGGGGTGGTGGCTGGGTGTAGTGGCTCACACCTGTAATCACAGCACTCTGGGAGGTGGAAGTGGAGGTGGGAGGATTGTTTGAGCTCAGGGTTTAAGATGATCCCTAGAAAGAGCATGACCCCATCTCTACTAAAAATAGAAAAACTAGCCAGGCATGGTGGTGAGTGTCTGTAGTCCTGGCTACTTGGGAGGTTGAGGCAGGAGGATTGCTTAAGCCCAGGAGTTTGAGGTTGCTGTGAGCTATGAGGCCACAGCACTCTGCCCAGGGCAATAGAGTAACACTTTCTCAAAAAAATGAATAAATAAAATAAAAAATAAACAAATAATAAATTGGGGATGGCATTAGAACCTAACTCATATGATTGGGGTACTAGATGATAGTAAATAAAATGATAATCATAAAATGCTTAGCATAGCGCTGGGTACATAGGAAGGGTTTGCTCAATTCAGATGTCATCCTGCCACAAGAGTCCTTGTTTCACTTGTGTGTCAGTTACACACACACACACACACACACACACACACACACACAACTACATCCCTGTTACTCACCTGATCTTCTTCCTAAACCCTTTTCTTCATTTTCCAGGGCTCTGTAAGAAAGTACCCCAAACTGAGTAACTTCACTCATCAGAACTGTATCTCTCACAGTTCTGGAGGCTGGAGGTACAAATTAAGGTGTCAGCAGGAGAGGCGTCCTCTGAGGCTCTGCAGAGAATCCTTCCTTTCTCCTTCGGAGTCCCTGGTTCAAGGGTTAATCTGCTCTGTTGTGGGCTTGTAGCTGCATCACTCCAATCTCTGCCTCTGTCGTCATGTAACCTTCTCTCTGGGTGTCCCCGTCTTCTTAAAAAGGCACCAACTGGATTATCTTTTGCTCTTCTTTTAATTGGATTGTTTGTCTTTTTGTTGCTGAGTTAAAAGATTTCCTTATATATATATATTCTGGATGTAGATTTTTTTTAAATTTTATTAAATCATAAATGTGTACATTAGTGCAATCATGTGGCACAATGTGCTGACTTCATATACAATCAAATATTTTCATCAAACTGTTTAACATAGCCTTCATGGCATTTTCTTAATCACTATATGAAGACATTGGTATTCTATATTTAGTAAGTTTCACCTGTACCCTTCTAAGATGCACTGTAGGTGTGATCCCACCAATTGCCCTCCCTCTGCCCATCCTCCCCCCTCCTCTCCCCTCCCTTGTCCCTTTCCCTATATGTTTGTGCTATAATTGTGTTTTAGCCTTCATATGAAAGCTATAAATTAGCTTCATAGTAGGGCTGAGTACATTGGATACTTTTTCTTCCATTCTTGAGATACTTTGCTAAGAAGAATATGTTCCAGCTCCATCCATTAAAACATGAAAGAGGTAAAGTCTCCATCTTTCTTTAAGACTGCATAATATCCCATGGTATACATGTACCACAATTTATTAATCCATTTGTGGGTCGATGGGCACTTGGGCTTCTTCCATGACTTAGCAATTATGAATTGGGCTGCAATAAACATTCTGGTATAGATATCTTTGTTATGATGTGATTTTTGGTCTTCTGGATATATACCTAGTAAAGGAATTATAGGATCGAATGGCAGGTCTATTTTTAGCTCTCTAAGTATTCTCCAAACATCCTTCCAAAAGGAATGTATTAGTTTGCATTCCCACCAGCAATGTAGAATTTTCTCCACATCCATGCCAGCTTCTCTGGTTTTGGGATTTTATTATGTGGGCTAATCTTACTGGAGTTAGATGATATCTCAAAGTAGTTTTGATTTGCATTTCTCTGATCATTAAGGATGGTGAGCATTTTTTCATGTGCTTGTAGGCCGTGCGCCTGTCTTCTTTAGAGAAGTTTCTCTTCAAGTCCTTTGCCCACCCTGAGATGGGATCACTTGTCCTTTTGTTGCTAATATGTTTTTTTGTCATTTCTTATGTGATTTCAGAAAAAGAAATTTTTCCTGGAATTTCTAATCACCTTTATTTTTCTCATTCTGAAAAGACATAATGCTTTTATTGTTATCACTAGAATCTTCTATTTAAAGTATACATTATGAATATTACTTAAAAGTCTTTTTTCGTTCTTTTTTGAGACAGAGTCTCACTATGTTGCCCTCAGTAGAGTGCCGTGGCATCATAGCTCACAGCAACCTCAAACTCTTGGACTCAAGCAATTCTCTTGCCTCAGCCTCCCAAGTAGCTGGGACTATAGACACTCACCACAATGCCTGGCTATTTTTTTGTTGTAGTTGTCATTGTTGTTTAGCAATGATGCTTTTGTATGATACTATAATGTGAATATCTGTCACTATGTGGTTGTCCAAACCCATACAAATGTATAATAACAAGACTGACCTTTAGTGTAAACTATGAAGTCAGGGTAGATTAGGGGCAGGGGACCTGACCTAAGTCTTGGAGGCCAAAGGCTGGCAAACCTGGAGTTCTGATATCCAAAGCAGCAGAAGAAAAGTCTGTCCCAGTTCTCAGAGAGAGATCAATTGCCTTTTGTATTTGTTCTCTCTGTCCTGCCTCTCCTCTCTAATTCGATGGTGCTGGCCAACATTAAGGGCATATCTCCCCTGCCTACTCCATTCAGACTCACACATTGATCTCTGGAAACGCTCTTTTTTTTTTTTTTTTTTTTTTGTAGAGACAGAGTCTTACTCTATGGCCCTTGGTAGAGTGCCGTGGCGTCACACAGCTCACAGCAACCTCCAGCTCTTGGGCTTAGGCAATTCTCTTGCCTCAGTCTCCCGAGTAGCTGGGACTACAGGTGCCTGCCTGCCACAATGCTTGGCTATTTTTTTCTTTTGCAGTTCAGCCAGGGCAGAGTTTGAACCCGCCACCCTCGGTATATGGGGCCCACACCCTACTTGCTGAGCCACAGACACCGACCTCTGGAAACACTCTCATGGATACATCCAAAATAATGTTTTACTGCGTTTCTAGGTATTCCTTAATTCAGTCAAGTTAACACATAAAATTGGTGGCACGTGTGGCTCAGTGGGTGGGGCACGGGCCCCATATACCAAGAGTGGTGGGTTCAAACCTGATCCCGGCCAAACTGCAGCATAAAATAACTGGGTGTTGTGGCGGGTGCCTGTAATCCCAGCTACTCGGGAGGCTGAGGCAAGAGAATTGCCTAAGCCCAGGAGTTGGAGGTTGCTATGAGCTGTGATGCCACAGCACTCTACTGAGGGTGATAAAGTGAGACTCTGTCTCTAAAAATAAAACACAAAAAACCCCACCTAAAATTATATTATAAGCCCACCCCTTTGCCACTTAGCACTCACATGCATATCCTTAAACCACAGTTGATTTGCAAACCATGACAAAAATAAGATAATAGTTTTGTGTAACATGATGCAACTAACTTGATGCAACTATCCTGAGTTCAACCAAAAAATGCATCAATCTCGTCCCTAGAATTAGGCTTTTAGGATTTCAATATTTGGGGTTTTAATCTTTTAGGGGTGTGATTTTGGGGATTTTAGGTGGTAGGGATTTTATACTTAGGGATTTTGATCTTTTGGAATTTCAACATTTGCAATCATGACATCAGGATTGTGTCTTTTGAGACTATAGTCAGTACTGATGCCATTTGTTATTGTTCCTGTAGTGGCTTTTACAACTTTTTTCCTAGTGGTTTGATTCTGATGTGCCTATATGTGTTTCCTAAAAATGTATTCTGCTAAGGAGCCTCTTGTATTTGCAGGTTGATCTGATCTTTTTCACTAAATTTGGAAATTTTTCTCTATTACTTCAATATTCCTCCCTCCTGTTTTCCACTCTGCTTTCCTTATATGACTTCAATTACACTTAGTTAGGCTACTTGATATTGTTCCAAGATCACCGAGTCTATCTCGAAAAATAAGTTTTTTTTTCCTCTCTCTTTTCTTTAAATTGGGTGTTCCCAATTAGGTTTTCACCACGTCTTGAAACTCACAATCTTTATGTCTGCAGTTGTCAATCTACTGTTAAGTCCATCCAGTGAATCTTTAATTTTAGATACTGTAATTTTCAGTCCCAAAATTTTTACTTGGTTCTCATTTAGAGATTCTAGTTCTTTCTTGAGATTACTCCATCTGTTTATTCATTATGTTCATCTTTTTGTTAGATCGTTGGACATTTTTATAACAGCCAGTGTAGAGCCCTTTTAATTACATCATCTAGGTCATGCTATGATAAGCTTGTATTGAATGTTTGTTAATGGTCACATTTTCCCATTACTTCATAGGTGCATTAATTTGTGGTTGTATTCTGGATATTATGGGTAAATTCTTTAAATGCATTGGTTTATGTTGTTTTTCTTTAAAGAATGTTGAGTTTTGTTCTGGTTGTTCATATGCTGATAACTTTATTTTGATGCCATTGAGACTTCGTTTTAGGCTTTGTTGGAATAGATTTAGAGTGGCCCATAGGACATAGTTTATACTTGTAAGCAGCAGTCTTCCTGGTGTCTTACTGGAATACACAGGCTGTTCCATAAGATTTTTCCATTAGGACTCAGCTAAAACTCCTGTGTCTCCCAAGACTATGTGACCTCTAGCAGCTGTATAATGCTCTCAGTCTTGTAACAATTGCTCTAGGCTAGACCTTGTGTAGTTTTTCACCTAACCCGTGCACCCTATCACTTGTCCAGGGATCCACAGAGAATTCTCCAACAGACCCCTGTGTCCCTTCCTTCTAGATAGCTCCTTTAATTTGGGTATCTTCCACTGTAAACTCTGGGTGATTTAGCAGGTCCCAAACTCTGCTCTCGGACTCCTCTGAGAGGTGGGGTTTGTCATGCTTTGCTTGGGGGTCACCGTTTCATGCCATGGTTGTGAAATTGTTCCCGGGCTAACCAATGGGTAAATGTTTCCCTTCTCTCAGGAATTATGGTCTTTTATTGCTTATTTTCAGATAACAGTTGTCTCATATATTTTGTTCAGTTTTATAGTTATTTGGGGCAGGAGGGCAAATTCAGTCTCAGTTGCTCCTTCATAGCTAGAAGCAGAAGTTGATTCCTGATTGTTAAAAAAAATATTATGGTGTTTCTTCAATCTGCCACCAACTGATTCTTCAGTCAATTTAATATAATGCAGTGATATTCTTTTCTCAAAGCTATCAAACTAGTCTTTACTTGCCTGAAATTCCAGAGTATCTTTCCTAAGTTCTTCTTTCAATTTTTGTACAAACTGATAGTTTCACCTTGAATTATTTAAAGTCTTACTAGAATGCCTACATGAAATGGAAACTGAGCTGTTCGCTGGCAAGTAGCAGCTGGTAGGTAAGATAGTGCTTCGAATCATCATCAGCCATCAGATAACAATTGAAGAACTGAGTCTAAGGCTTATGTCAGAGAATTGCATGGATGAGTCTGGGCCCTGTAAAAACTTGGTCTACTCTCAAGAAGTTCTGATGTTGGTGGCCAAGTCTTCTTTGTTTTTTTTTTTTTTTGTACAAAAAGAAAGCATAAAATAATATACAATCAAAAGAAGTTAACAAATAATATAAAATAATATACAATCAAAAGAAGGTGAAATTATTTATCACCTTTGTCAAAAGGGAACAGATTCAGTGGGGGAGGTCAATATAACGTTGTCACTGTTCATTTTCTTACTGTTTAACTCTGGCTCAGAAAAAAGTAATGCACAATCCATCCGTGTAGACAAATTCCATATCACATTTTCTCCTACTTTATAATAAAAGAAAATAGACCTAATGTTTAAAAGGAGAATCAGTGTGATGTAATTACTGAAAGACTATTT